>JAOTRH010447317.1:0-31404 GCA_034768845.1 Heliamphora exappendiculata
TTTCTATCCCTCATCTTTTAATATTTGCATTGATTATATTCTTGCATACCTTTCCTTATTGCAATATTAAAAGATTTCTGAAAAGATTTTAAATTCCTTTTTATAGAAAAGACCCAATTCACCTCCCCCCCTCTTGGGTTGCCTAGATCTTACAATAGGCTCGCCAAAAAATATCCTTTTTTTTAAATCGTATCACGATGCCCAACGGCCCCGAAAACTAACCCTACATGCATAAAACCGCATATAAAACATGCTATCACGTAAACGGTAAACACACGTCGAAGAAAATGGCGAAAAAGAAAACGGATCAAGGTCTCACATGATTTATGTTTTAGATTTGGTTTTTGATTTAAAACTATTTTTTGGCATTTTCGGTGGATGAAAGTGTGTTTTGAGGGTTTTCTTTTGAAGTTTTGGAGTGAGGTTTGAGCGTGTTGGTGTTTGAGGATGTTTGATGGGTATTTGGAGGCTTGATTTGAGGGTTGGAAGCAAAAACATGCAAAAACCGTAGCTCAAAAATGCTTTCTGGGTGAGTTCAGTCGACTGAACTCATGAGTTTAGTCCACTGGATCATCATGCTATGAGTTCAGTCGACTAAACCTGGGAGGTCAGTATACTGAAATTGTTTCTGTTTTGGTTCTCTCTTTCTAGTGAGATTTTCAGTCGACTGGGGGCTTAGGCCAGTCGACTGGGGACTTGTGTAGGCTGTTGGTATTATTCTGGTGGTTCGGTGGTTGGATTTTGGCTTCCCTCACTTCCCTCGGTTGGTTTTTAAAGCAATGGATCTTTGAGATCTCGCGTTGTCGAGGTTGATTTTCAAAAGGATGGTTTGAAAAATGAATTCTTATGAAAATCTTTGAGAAAAACGTGTTTATTAGAGGTTTAGAGCTACCCCTTGGGGTTGAAGCTTAATTTCTAAAACGTTTTGATGAAATATGTTTTTTTTTACATATTTGGTTTGATTTTCATGGTTCATGGATTGAATCCCTTGTTTATACATGTGTTGTATAACTATTTATTTTTTGAAAAAATATTTTAAAATATTTTGTTTGATCTCCATGTTGATGGATGGATCTATATATACATGTATAATGTATATTTCTGAAAAATTTTCGTAGTTGAGCTACGATTCGAATTTTGAAAGATTATCTAGATGTGCCGGGATGAAGTATATTTCGTACGAGTTGCCCTCGGTGAAAGTCTGAAAACGTGCGCAGTGTAGGTACCTTTGTTATCCTTCATGGTAGTTCCCGTAAAGAAGGTCAGTTTGGGTCCTTTTGTCCCTCGGGTGGTCGCCCGTAAAGTCAGCATTTTCGTCGTGGTGCTCCGTATGAAACTTTTCATTACCTAGCGAGTCTTGAATGGCTAGGGTCTAGGGTAATGGACATGAGTTTATAGTTGTTACGTTTGTCCCCTTGTGATAGAGTCAGTACATAGGATCATATTCTTCTTTTCCACGATAGTACATTCCGTGAGGAAACAATGCTTTTGATTACTGTTTTTCCTTAACCGTGGTGGTTTATTTGCATCATCTGCAAAACATGGTTTTAAGGATTGAAAATATGGATTTTATGAAATAAGACCATTTGAGACTCGTGGTGGTCAGATGGAAAGCCGTTTTGGGTTTGGTGGTTAAGCTCGCTCCCACCATGTGATTGCATATACTGCTTTATAGTTTTATAGTCTATTTTTTATTGGGCTTCGGCTCACGGGTGGAATTTTTTGTAAAACTATTTTCAGGTGATGCTGTGGATGAGGAGTAGCTTTGGTGGTGCCCGCGGTGGCAGAAGACTTTTATAGTTTTTTTTTTGGTTTGCCTGTTCCTGAAGACGGGTTTTGTACGCCGTAAGGCGATATACTATATGCATGTTTGAACTATTTGTCATTTATGTATGAGAGACACACTTTTGTTGGGTATTCCATTGGTTTCAACAGGTAGATTTCAGTGTATAAACACCAATATTTTCATATAAAACGTATGTTTAGTGGATTTTCACGTAACTCCGGATTTTGGGGCGTGACATATTGAAAATAGTTGTTCCTGTTGAATGATATAATCAACAACATAATTTTGTGCGCGAGTATGATTATAAGATAAATTAGTGATATTATCAGTTTGACCCTTGCCTATCTGCATTTATGAAGTGAGATTAAGATTTTCATTTTTTAAGTGACTATCAGAATGTCTACGTAAGTAGCTAGTGCCACTCGATGTGTAACCCGAAAGTAGTTTATTACAAATTTTACATTTTGCTTTACCAGTAATGATGCCATCATTATTTTTTTCAAAAAGTTTTTTAAAAAAATTTCCACACATTTGAAATATTTTTGCTAGATAAACCTACAGATGCGGATGCATATATACTAGTAGATATTGATGAACCGGTGGGTAGATTAGGAATAGAAGCAGGGGGTAGGATTGAAATCACTAGGTGAAAATATAAAAATATTTTCTTCTTCATTAACGGTAAATATATTTGGAACTATCAATAAAATAAAAAATTATAAAATTTTAAAGTAAAATTGATAAATTAGATCATAGAGAGTAGAAAAAGTAACTTATAATTTAATTTTGAAAATAAAATAAAATTTAAAGCAAACCGATTTAAGAAATTTCGATATCTAATCTTGATCTCGATCAATTTGTGTTTTGATCTTGATATTGATTCTTGATCTTCACTTCTTGATTCGTTAACAATTGCACTGAACCTGCATATCACTGAACTCGAATATCACTAACTCACGAATCACCGATTAATTAGAGAGAAGAGAGTAGAAATAGTCTAGAATTGTTTGAGTGAATTGAAAAGTGGTAGGGAGCCTTATTTATAGAAAAAAAATGTAAATTTTAAGAAAAAAATCAAAAACTAGCTGTTTGGCGGGCCTAGGCCGGGTCGGACACAATGAACACTTAATCTTGGCCTCTCATTTTCAAATTTAAGCGATTCGAATCATCAAAAAAAATTTCTGACCGTTGGGGAGCATCAGGCCCAACGGTTAGCTTCTGGCGAGCTTTTAGGCCGCAGGCCTCGGGTGGGCCCGGCCCAGCCTATGGGCTTTGGGGAGGAGGCCTAAGCCCGAAATTTAAGGCTACGAGCTTGGGTAGGACTCTGGAATTGACCGGGCTAGGCCGAACCCGCATAGTAACGGGCCCTAGGTGGGCCCCCAACTGCCTGCGGGCCGCTGGCCATTTTTACACCCCTAGTGGCCTACAATCCTTCGAGAACTCGTGCTGGTAGAATCTGATCAGCTTTAGTCTTAAAAACAAGTTATGAATTTGGTTCAGCCAACTTACATATTTATAGAGCTACAACAAGGACGTGTGGAGTAATTATGACAAAAACTTCTAGTGTAACCTAGATACGTATCCAATGGTTTTTTTGCAATTAAACAAATCTCTCAGCGGTATCTGTAATTATGAAAATCTTGTAGCGATTTCTATAATTTTCATAAAATACTAAATTACAGTTCACACCACTAAAGAACTATAATTGCAATCTAAGCCATAATCTCAAAGCCATCTTGTATTGAGCTCCTATTATTAAATGCTTAACTCATCTCCCCACGTTAAGATTCTCGATACCCGCCAATTAAATTTAATTATTGGTAATTTAATTTAATTGACATCTTAAAATTTTTTAAACACTTCTACTTAACTTATTTGACCGCCAGATAATCAAACCCACCTGCAGGGTTTGATCTAGTCAAAACTTATAAGCTTTCTTAAGGGGTTATCGTCAATCCCGATCATTCGAGACGTGGATTCCGTTAATAATTAATATTCACCATATAATTAATACCGCTGTCTAACTTACCGAAAATATAGACTCATATAAGATCGCACACTCTAATAAACCAAAACAACAAATATTAAATATACATAAATTAATAATTATTTTAGGATTAAAAGTATAAGCACTCTTCATAATAATCTTGGGGTGTAAATTAATTTATATAGTTAGTATAAAATTAATTACTCTAATGTGTCCCGTTCAATATACACAAAGTATACTAGCCCAGAGAGTCGAAATAATAGACGACGTTATTATTTGTTCCCCGTAACCAAAACAGGCCTACTAAGACTCTAAACTATAGTCGTACCAATGGTATGTCTATTTCTATTTAAACTGTGAACATAAAACTTATATTCTGTAAGAACTTAAAATTTGATCTTCTATGTGCAAGTTATACTCTATACACTAGATTAAATACTGTACAGAATAAAAGACATTCATGCATAACATTAAGAAAATAATATTGCATACATTACTCATTAAGATTTTCATAAAATAAGAAATTAATTTTATTAAAATAAAATTAACTACTAAAAATATGATTTTCAGTATACAACCCTAATAGATTTTATAATCCGACAGTCAAATAAATTAAGTAGAAGGTCTTAAAGAATTTGTTTAAGAAACCGATTAAATATAATTGTCAGTAATTTAATTTAATCTGCGGGTATCGAGAATCTTAGCGTGGTGAACTTAAATAAGAATTTAATAATAGGAGCTCGAATATTAGATATTGAGAATTTGGCTAGGAGTGCAATTATAATTCTTTAGTAGAATAAATTATAATTAATATTTTTATGAAATTGCTTCTGGGTTAAGGTGAATTTTCATAATTATATTAGGAGCCCAAGTCATATTTACTACACAGATCCCTGCTGCAACCCTATATATACACACACGCATACACACGCACACACACACACTAGCGGTAGAGGCACACGCGATGCGTGTGTGTAATTTAAATTATGTATACATAAAAATTATTAATTAAAAAAATTATATTAGAAGTTTTTTAAAGTTTTTTCTTAGTTCAGATTAAAACTTAAGTTGATCATTTTTTAAATTAGTGCTTTTCTTTAAAACTTAGGGATAATGAAGTTATATATCTATGCTATTTATGATATTATTGAAAAGAAATATACTACTTAATTACCCAGAAAAAAGAAACATACTACTTTGATTTTTTGAAATCAACCGTATTTTTTATTTTCTAAATACCCTTATAATAGTTTAAAATTTTAAATTCTAGAATTTATAGGATAGTTACATAACCACCCACTCTTTTTCCTATTTATTAATATTTTCTTTTATTCTTTTATTTTAAAAATCTCATTATTCTTTAATTTTCATAATCCGTAATTACTATATAATTAATTCTTTATAATTTAATTTGCAATTATTTTACTACATATGTGAGACCCTTACCCATTTTTTTTTCGGTATTTTTCGACGCGCGTTTAGTAATTTTGCTTGAGCATGTTTAAATGCTTTTTGATGCATGATCGGGGTTAGATATGTATGCGGGGCAAGTTCTCGGGGCCGTGGGGCATTGCAGTGCGAATTTTAAAAAATTTTAAAAACAAGATATTTTGGAGATTTATAAATATTTGGAGTCATATATTTTTATAAGATATTTTCAAAATTTCTCTAGTAAGTTTTTTTTTTCTGCCTTCTCTCTAAGTTCTTGGGGGGCCTAGCGCTCGATTTTTACGATCCAACAACGGACCCTTACTTTTGGCACGGTGGGCTACGCGTTCATCCGGACGAAATTCATTCCGACAAGGCTCAGTTTTGCACGTGGCTCGAGGCATCGAGTTTTTGTGGTGCCGTTCTCGGTGTGACGTGCATGGTTAGTTTTGAGTGTTGTGGCACGGTTGTGTGTGTGTTGGGTGTTAGGGTTGGTATACAGAAAATTATATTTTTAGTATTTAATTTTATTTTTAATAATAACATTAATTTTTTATTTTATAATAATTTTTATGAGCAATGTATGGATATCATTTCTTTGTTATGCATGAATGCCCGATATTTTATATAGTATTTAATCTGGTGTGTAGAGTACGACTTACACACAGAAGATCAGATTTTAGGTTATTATAGAATATAAGTTTTATATTTACAGTTTAGATGGAAATGGACATATCATCGGTACGACTATAGTATAGAGTTTTAGTAGGCTTGTCTTGGTTATGGAGAACATGTAAAAACTCGATCCGTTATATATATATATATATATATATATATATATATAGAAAAAAAGAGAATGTTTTTTCATCTCAGCCGAAGCTAAGACGTGAACCTAGAAGCTTCATTAAGAGAGAGGTCCCTCCATTTCTGTAACTTTTGCGTTTCTCGGCCATTGTTTCGCATATAGAGAGAGGGAGAGAGGAGAGAGGAGAGAGAGAGAGAGATAGAGAGCGAGAGAGAGAGAGAGAGGGAGAGAAGAGAGAATGGTAAGTGCACGACCTATCGCCACTGCGCCTCCCTCGCCCCACCACCTCAAGTACCGGCGCCGCCTCAGCCATCCAGCACCGCCGATGAGTTCACCCCAGCCCCGTCGATCACTATCGTCAGCGTCGTCTTTCTCAATTTCTCTTTCCCTCTCTTATTTTTCTTCCACCATTGTTAAAGCTCATAGCTTCAAACCAATCCTCCCACCATAAATTGGTGAGTTCATACTCAAAATTGGATCTAGCTAACGAGAGTTCAAGCATTCTACCACAGATCCTGCATTGGAGCAACCGAACCAAAGTTCCATGATGGCTGAAAACCGTAGGTGGTGAGATTGAGTGGATTTTGAAGCTCTAGAGGCTCAACTAGGTAGGATCTTGACTAACTATAGTGCTTTGATATGATTTGGGTTGATTTTGCTTATTAAATTCATACAGCCCTCATCTTTTATTAGATTAATCAACACCCTGACCAAATTATGGATTGTTTAGTTTTTATTTATGATAAATGAGGGATATTGTGAAATTAGAATCCTTTAGGGAAGGTTAAGTCAACTGGCCAAAATTATCAATGGAGTGCTTAATTAATGAGAAGAAAGCATATTGGGTATGTTTGGGAGCTACCATCTTTAAATTGCAAAGTTATGTCTACTTTATGGTTTGAAGGATACGAAGTGAGAATGTGAATTGAAAATATATGTATGAGATGGATTGTGAGTAAATTCCACAAACCCTCACATTTGAGAACTTAAATTGCATATATGGTATAAGGTTATGCTTCTTATGGAATGATTATTTTATGAATGGAACTATATGGGAACCTTGTTACATGATTATTTAAATATCGTTAATTGAACTTGTGATTTAATTAAGAAATCGGGAAGAAGTATGGAATTTTTGGTTTGTGCATGATATAATGATTAAATTAATAAATTGATTTGAGCTTTATGATTTTATAAATAATGAGCATTAGTTGGGATTTACAATGAGAAGAGAATGATTTGGGAATTATTGGTTTTGAAACCGAATTGGGGGGAGGAGCCTGTGAATGGTTGGACTCCGAGTTGTTAATAACGAATACTTATACGGTTAATCAAATATTGAACCGAGGATGATTGATGTGGATGTGATAAGTTGGGTTTGACTAGCTCCGTGGTGAAAGACCGAAAATTTGTGCAAGTCGGGTCCCCTGGCCATCAGGTTAGTCCTAGAAAAGGTGTGCGTGGGTTGCCTACCCGTCGGTATTCTTCAGAAAAACTGAAAAAGACAGTTGTCGTGGTGAGTGGTGAGTTATAGAGCTATCTATTACCCAATGGCTTCGCGTAGCCTATTGGGGGATTAGGAAAGAATTTCTATAAGCTGCACCCAACGTCAGTTTAGTGCTTTGATTAATGAAATAAAAATGAAATGTGAATAGAAAATTGAAGAATGGGGAAAAAATTTTATGAGATTATAATAGATAAGAGTTGAGTTAGTATTTTGTTACTGATTAAAGTGAAATTGTGAATTATTTTGAGAAAAGAAAAGAATGGAAATAAAAGGATGTCATTGATTGAATAAGATGGAGTAACGAGTCTAATAAGAGTGACGAAATAGAAAGAGAAACGAATAATTTTTACAAAAGATGTAAGTCTAAATGTTGGATAACGAACCTAAAGAATGGAAAGGAAAATAGGAATAAAGATAATTTGAAAGAATGTAAGACGAATGAAATAGAATACAAAAAATAGGAAAATGAATCAGTACGTATTGTGAGTGAACGTGGAACTTCAATCAAAGGTGAAAGTAATGAAAATGTGATGAATGATTTAAATAAGAAAGAGTAAAGGTTAAGTAAAACAAAGGATGAAAATACGACGAATAAAAATGGGTTATAAACATGATTTAATTATGATTTTATTATAGCATGCCATTCACCCCTCACAAAGCATGCATTGCACTGTTATTAGTCTTTATCCTACGAGTTTCGGCTCATGTACGTTTATCATTTTTTTCAGGTTTGAACGATCGAGGAAAAGATTGAAGGAGGAGCCTTATTATACGTTGAATGAAATGTATCGATTCATAAAATATAGAGAATAACGAGTGTAATGATTATGAGAATGGCATAAGATTATCTTTGTAGTTGAATAATGTATGGTTATGGAATAAGGATTTACTTTGAATATTTGGTTTTAGTAGATGATGGTCAACTATGGATATCACTTAGAATGTGAGTGTATTTGTAATGGAATGGTGAATGTCAGTTGTTCAATTGTTTGAATTGTGCTTGGGATTTGAGATTCAGGTTGAGCCTGAGCATATATTGTGATTTGAGTTTGACAAGTTTGAAGAAAATTTGAGATAGTCCAAAAAATAGAGAAAACTCTGCCAAAATTTTTGAAAAATATACTTAGAATATTTTAGTTTTTGGGATAAGTGATAACCTATAACAAACTAAATTCAAGAGAATATCATTAAAAAAGTTTTGGTTATAGGAGAAGTGAGTGATCATGTGGGATCACGCGCCTCGGAGTCGGGGGCGTGACAGAATGGTATCAGAGCTCTAGGTTCGAATACCTATGAGCTGTGGGGGTTGATGATAATTGTGTGCGATTTGTTTGATGACTATAGGGACCACTACACGGCATGAATTGTGTGCTTGTATGGGTTTGTGAATGAATTGTCCTGCGCGTGCTATGCGTTTATATGTGCATAGAGGTTGAACCTTGGGAGTGATGTGACTTGCCTTTGGGCGTCCTGTTAACTATTTTGGTATTCGAAATAAAAAAGCGTTTGGCCGACATTTTTTTCTATGAGAAATCTGGATTTGTTACTCGAATTGGCGTGTCTTTCCTAACGGTTCTCCTCGGTATGTGTATGTATGTGTTGCGTTATGAATAAAATGTTTGTATGATTCTTGGATGCTAAAGAAGAGAGTACGAATGTTCTTAGGAGGTAAAAGGTTAAATTGAATTATATGAGGGTCATAATCGGGAAGTGTGTTTTTAAGGCTAGAGAAAGGCTGTGGAGATGTGATCCTGTATTTGACAATTGTTTAAGTTTGTGAGTTAAGAGTCGATGTTAGATATAATAGAATTTGTTACGATGTTATCGGTGGTGATTAATTGTTGGTATCATGTTAGTGTTATGAGAATTTTTCTTTGGTGCTAGTACAGTGTAGATACTAGTTAAGTTCTCTGGTCTAGGATGTTTGCTTGATGACCTATTGCAAGGTTAGATGGTTTGGTGGGGTTGTATCATGATAATAACGCTTTCAGTTAAAAATCTTGGGAAACTTTCATATGGAGCCTTGTGTTTGGAAATAGAATTGGGTGGAGATTGTATTAGTTATGACTCTTGGACCTTTTGAATACTTGGGCAACCAAAATTCTTTGCAAGTTAGAGTAATACTTAATGGATTAACATGGAAGTTGGGGACATGGCTTCTCTTTTGAGAATAAGTAGCCCTTTTTCAATTCTTACAAAGACTAATAAATTTGGATTGGTGATAAGATGTCTTTTTCATGGATTGGACCCACATTAAAAGATGGCTCATTTATCTTTGTTAGAAAACTGATTACTCGTTTATTTAAAAGGCTGGTAGAATCTGGAACTTTATTTAATGGACATCCTTCAGGATATTGTTACCTGTTATGATGACACTGTCAGGAATGTATGAAGCAATTTAATTATTTAATTTGAGTATGGAGTTAAGCCAGGAGCTAAGAATATAAACATACGTAATCTAATTGGTGTTTTGGCTGTGACCACCCTATCAAATCTAACATGTATGGGCAATTCTTGATTCTTTGTCAAGCAGTAATTCGTCGTGGGAAATGATAACAGAGGCACTATTTTTGCATAGTGCATTATAAGAATGACCTTTCTGACCGTCGAGTAATGTTACATTTGGGTGATTGTGATTGTACGAGAAAGTGTTGTCAAGAAAATACTGCAAATCTTACTAGGAGTCGATAGAGAAGAAGAGAGTTAGTCTAAAAGATATCAGTGTTGAGTTCTTGGTCGAGTATAGGGAATGGCTAAATGTGTATGAAAACTTTAAGTTTAATGCTAACCCTCTTAGTTATATTCCTAGACCTAGAAATAAGTATGCTAGAGATTTGTGAAAGATGCCAAGGGACTACGAATAAAGTCATTTGTCAGACAAGAATGAAATGGAAGGTCTTGAATAAGAATGAATGAAATTTAAGCTTGGCAACTAAAGTGTGCTGACTGATCAAATTCTTGTGATAAGAACTAACAGCGTGAGGCATGATAAAGTGTAATAATGTTCTTTGAAAGGAAATTGCTGGAAATTAATGGAAAGGTTTTTAATTATGAGAACTAGAGATTTAGTTTGAATTTCGGGGACGAAATTCTCCAAGGAGGGTAGGTTGTGGAAACCCAGTCCGTTATATATATATATATATTGTTCTGGTGGAAATTTTCTAGGAAAACAAAAAAAAAGGGAATATTTTTTCATCTCAGCCGATGTTGAGACGTGATCCTAGAAGCTTCATTGAGAGAGAGGTCACGCTATTTCTATAACTTTTGCATTTCACGACCGTTGTTTCGCATATAAAGAGAGAGAGAGAGAGCCGAGAGAAGAGAGAATGGCAAGTTCACGATGTGCTGCCACTGCGCCTCCCTCGCCCGACCACCTCGATTACCGGTGCCGCCTCAGCCACCCAGCACCGCTGGCGAGTTCACCCCAGCCCCGCCGGTCTATTGTCAGCGTCGTCTTTCTCGATTTATCTTTCACTTTCTTATTTTTCTTTTGCCATTGTTGAAGCTCATAGCTTCGAACCAATCCTCCCACTAGAAATTGGTGAGTTCATACTCAAAATTGGATCATGCTAACGAGAGTTCAAGCATTCTACCACAAGATCTTTGCATTGGAGCAACCGAACCAAAGTTTCATGATGGCTAAAAACCCTAGGTGGTGAGATTGAGTGGATTTCGAAGCTCTAGAGGCTCAACCAGGTAGGATCTTGCCTAACTATAGTGCTTTGATATGGTTTGGGTTGATTTTTCTTATTAAATTCATACAGCCCTCATCTTTTATTAGATTAATCAACACCCTTACCAAATTATGGATTGTTTAGTTTATATTTATGATAAATGAGGGATATTGTGAAATTAGAATCCTTTAGGGAAGGTTAAGTCAACTGGCCAAATTTATCAGTGGAGTGCTTAACCTATGTCTTTTGTTGTTAGAATTTGGAAGCACTCCTTAGAGAAGCTTTCAAATTTGTTCCCGGTGGTAGTAATATTAATAAATGTATTTTTTTGTAGTAGCCCAAATGTTAGTTAGAAGTGAAATTTTTTAAATACCTGGCTTTCAAGCTATTGGCTAAATTATAAATATTGATTTTTGCAGTTTCTTATTTCTGTCCTGGTACTTCTTTCTTGGGAAGTTAATATTTTAAATTCCCTTATACATTTCTGAAGTCAACTTTCAAGTGGCAAGCAAAAAATTTTTTATAAGCAAGTGAATGGCTGCACATGTCATCATGGTTTTGAGTTTTCTAGTGAGCTGATTAACTTAAAATCCATTGACTGTTAACATCTAATTTTGAAATCAGATGGGTAAATTTTCAGGAAACAATAACTTAAAACAAAAAAAAATAATATTTAATAAATAAATAAATAATAATAATAAGAATAAAAATTAAGAAAAAAAAATTATACGCATAAAATGATGGAACTGTGCATTATGAGTATGCTTGTTGTTACAATCATTTTAATCAAGGCAATATGTGTACTGATAATAAAACAAAATTTTAATTAAGGAATAATTGAGTGATGTCTGAATGGTAACTTAAATCTTGTGAATTGATAAGTGGGAAATTAAATTTATAGTTTAATTATGAAGCTTAGTATGCTTATTACAAATCTAGTTAACTCAATAGTGTGTTGATTTGGGTTTTGTTATGTTTGAAAGAAATTGTTGAGATTGAAGCATTCCAGTTATTACCGTGGAAAGGTAACTTGACACAATATGAACTAATGATTGGAATTATAGCTAAATTTAGAGACTTGAGAGCTGTTTGATGAAAACCAAGTTAACGTGATTGTGAAATATTGAATTGGAATAACGAGTTAAATCCAATGATCAATGAGTTATGCACATTGACCATAGATTCTTGTTAATGTTATAATATTCCAAGATGTGATATAAAGAGTTAGATTTTATGTCTGTATTGAATTTATGTCGATAAGTAATATGAAATGGGAATGGGAGAAAACGAGATTAAAAAGCTAAGAGGCGAAGAAAAGACGTGATAAATATAATGATTGGTAAATGCGAGTTTCTGGTATTAACGAGAACCATGTGATATGAAAAAGAATAAATATCAAAGAGCACATTAGTTGAATGGAATGGATAATGAACCGCTGAAATGTTAATGTGAATAATTGAAAGGGATAACAAAAAAAAGATGAACTGATGTATTTACCTGGGGTTGACTTGGTTATAGGAAGCTTTCTCCCTTTATGTTACTGATGTATTTATCTGGGATATGCTCTTTGTAAATATGTTTTTTTTTCTTTTTTTTGTTACAATTAATTACCCAAAAAAAAAGAGAAAAGGAACCGAAGTTAATTAATGAGAAGAAAGCATATTGGGTATGCTTGGGAGCTACCGTCTTTAAATTGCAAAGATGTGCCTACTTTATGGTTTGAAGGATACGAAGTGAGAATGTGAATTGAAAATATATGTATGAGATGGATTGTGGGTAAATTCAACAAACCCTCACATTTGAGAACTTAAATTGCATATATGATATAAGGTTATGCTTCTTATGGAATGATTATTTTATGAATGGAACTATATGGAAACCTTGTAACATGATTATTTAAATATCGTTAATTGAACATGTGATTTAATTAAGAAAACGGGAAGAAGTATGGAATTTTTGGTTTGTGCATGATATAATGATTAAATTAATAAATTGATTTGAGCTTTATGATTTTATAAATAATGACCATTAGTTGGGATTTATAATGAGAATAGAATGATTTGGGAATTCATGGTTTTGAAACCGAATTGGGGAGAGGAACCTGTGAATGGTTGGACTCCCAGTTGTTAATAACGAATACTGATACGACTACTCAAATATTGAACCGAGGATGATTGATGTGGATATGATAAGTTGGGCTTGACTAGCTCCACAGTGAAATATCGAAAACTTGCGCAAGTAGGGTGCCCTACTCATCGGGTTAGTCCCCAAAAAGGTGTGCATGGGTTACCTACCCGTTGGTGTTCCTCAAGGAAATCGAAAAAGACAGTTGTCGTGGTGAGTTATAGAACTATCTATTACCCAATGGTTTCGTGTATCCTATTGGGGGAATAGGGAGGGGTTTCTATAAGTTGCACCCAACGTTGGTTCAGTGCTTTGATTAATAAAATGAAAGTGAAATGTAAATAGGAAATTGAAGAATGGGGAAGAAAATTTATGAGAATATAATAGATAAGAGTTGAGTTAGTATTTTGTTACTGATTAAAGTGAAATTGTGAATTATATCGAGAAAGGAAAAGAATGAAAATAAAAAGATGTCATTGATTGAATAAGATGGAGTAACGAATCTAATAAGAGTGATGAAATAGAAAGAGAAATGAACAGTTTTTACAAAAGATGTAAGTCTAAATGTTGGGCAACAAACCTAAAGAATGGAAAGAAAAACAGGAATAAAGATAATTTGAAAGAATGTAAGACGAATGAAATAGAATAAAAGAAATAAGAAAATGAATCGGTACTTATTGTGGGTGAATGTGGAACTTCAATCAAAGGTGAAAGTAATGAAAATGTGGTGAATGATTTAAATAAGAAAGAGTAAAGGTTAAGTAAACAAAAGATGAAAAGATGACTAGTAAAAATGGGTTACAAACATGATTTAATTATGATTTTATTATAGCATGCCATTCAAACCTCACAAATCATGTATTGCACTGTTGTTAGTCTTTATCCTATAAGTTTCAGCTCATGTACGTTTAACATTTTTTTCAGGTTTGAACGATCAAGGAAAAGATTGAAGGAGGAGCCTTATTATATGTTGAATGAAATGTATCGATTTATGAAATATAGAGAATAATTAGTGTAATAATTACGAGAATGACATAAGCTTATCTTTGTAGTTGAATAATGTATGGTTATGGAATAAGGGTTTACTTTGAATATTTGGTTTTAGTAGATGATGGTCAACTATGGATATCACTTAGAATGTGAGTGTATTTGTAATGGAATGGTGAATGTCAGCTATTCAATAGTTTGAATTGTGCTTGGGATTTGAGATTCAGGTTGAGCTTGAGCATATATTGTGATTTTAGTTTGACAGGCTTACAGAAAATTTGAGATAGTTCAAAAAACAGAGAAAACTCTACCAAAATTTTTGAAAAATATACTTAGAATATTTTGGTGTTGGGATAAGTGATAACCTATAACAAACTAAATTCAAGAGAATATCATTAAGGAAGTTTTGGTTATAAGAAAAGTGAGTGATCATGTGGGATCACGCGCCACGGAGTCGGGGTGTGACAAAATAGATAATAGCGTCGTTTATTATTTCGACTCTCTGTTTTAGTACACTTTGTATGTATTGAAAGGGACATTTGGGGTAATTAATTTTTTACTGACTATATAAATTAATTCACACTCCAAGGTTATTATGAATAGTACTTATCCTCTTAATTCTGAAATAATTATTGATTTGCATATATTTAATATTCATTATTTTGGTGCGATCTTATATCGATCTACATTCTCGGTGAGTTGGATAGCAGTATTATTTATATGGTAATATTAATTATTGACGAAATTCACGTCCCGAAATATCGGGATTGGCGATACCCCCTTAAGGATACTTATAAGTTTTGAGCAGGTCAAACCCTGTAGGTGAATTTAATTATCCCGCGGTCAAATAAGTTAAGCGGGAGGGCATAAGAAATATCAAGATGCCGATTAAATTAAATTGTCAGTAATTAAATTTAATTGGCGAGTATCGAGAATCTTAACGTTGGGAGAAATGATAAGTATTTAATAACAGGAGCTCAATGCTAGAAGCTCATGAGATTATGGGTCAGAGTGAAATTATAGTTCTTTAGTGGTGTGAACTATAATTTAGTATTTTATAAAAATTACAGAAACTGCTGTATGTCTTTTCATAATTACAGAAACTTCTAGTAGGTGTCTGTGTTCTACTGGAAGTCTAACTCATAATTACTGCTCAGGTCCCTGTTGTAACCCTATATATATGCAGGTAGGCTGAATTAGTTTCTAATGATTTTAAATCATTATTATGATATTATTTTTGTCTCTCAAGACTCAAATATATCGGGATTCTGCCGGTACGAGTTCTCGGAGGATCGTAGCCCACACTACGTTCGAGGATCGTATAAGAGAATACGGTAGAAGATCTGATAGGAGTTTCAACTCGGAATCAAGTTATAGTTGAAGAATAAATTGATAAAAGATATAAGATATTTTTCTAAATTAACTTTGGTTGCACGGGTTTATTTTTGATCGTTCGATTTTAAAATTTTTATCTAGAGCCCGTTTCGGCGTTTGCCCGTCCAGTTAATTTTTTACCGATTAATCGTTTTAAAAAACAATGATCTTGGTAGTATTGCCTCCAACAAATTAGTATCAGAGCCGTTTTGTTTTTTGTTTACAGTTTATCGAGACCGGATAGATTTAGAACTGTTACTAACTTTATTTTGCATGCGCTTTAATCCCATTTTTATGATCACCATTTATTTTTTATGTTTGTTTGAATGCGTGGATGATGATTTAATGAAATTTTTTTAATCACGGGGGTTGACCGTGATAGATTAAATTTTTTTTTAAAATTGAATGTGTGCTTACGGGACATAGGTTTTGATGTAAAAATATTTTATGTTCTTGAGTTTTTTTGTCTAGTATATTATAAAGAAAAATAAGAACAGGTATAGAAGAACGAAAGCGAAGGCAACCAGCAGTGCTTGGCAGCGGCAACCGGCGGTTTTAGCCACGGATTGTTTTTTTTTTTTTGCTTCAACTTTTTTCTCTCCAGAATTTTTCTGGATATAAAAAAAGGGGAGAAGGGACAAAATCCAAAGTAGTAGCGCCAAAAGCCAAGCACGTCGCCGGCGCATGCAGCGCCGTTTTCATCCAAACGGCCGAGCAATGGTGGTTTTTTGGACCACACACTGGCAAATTTTCCAAGAAAACGAAGCAGTGTTGTTCTATACAAAAGCGCAGAAATTTTCAGCGATAATTGGCGCAAATTTAGTGCTATTTTTAATCAAAAGCAAAGTTCCAAGCGCCAAACACAGCGCGGTTCCCAACGTCGCAGCGGTTGTTTTCATGCAGGAGGCTAATTCCAACAGTGGCGCAATTTTATACAAATACTGAAGCAACAGTTTCCAAATATAAATGTGATGATCTGATCCGTCTGATTTATTTTGGAGTAATTTAGATACCAAAATTTAATATATTGTGAGTTTCATAATATTTATATTTATATATATAAGTTTTGTTTGTACAAAAAAGAGAGAGAGAGAGAGAGAGAGAGAAACGAGAAGGAAATCTCTAGAAGCCTCGAAAAAAAAATGAAATAACATGAAAATGCCTATCAGCTAAAGCTTCGAGAAAGAATTACAGAGAGAAGGAGAGATTAGCCACCAGAGAGGTGCGCAACGCGCGACGCACCGCCACCACCGTGCCTCCCTCGCCCCACCTCCGCGAGCGCTGGTGCCGCCTTTCCCACCCTTCCCCGCCTGCAACCACACCCCTAGCGCAACCCCAACATATGCTGCTCCTTCGTTTTGATTTTTCCATTGTTGGCCATTTCAGAGCTTTGTAGAAAAGGTATTTTCTGAAATTGTTGAGTTTTAAGTGCCAAATTGGAAGCTACCAAGGAAGAACCAAGATTTACACAACAAAAACACCACGTTTGAAGTATCAAGAAGTCATATTCAAAGATGGTCGATGCTAGGGTTTTTGAATTTGGGGCTTTTGGTAGTATATGGCGTCTTTAACTTCAAGAGGTAGGATTTTGACTAATTTCAGTGGTTTGCGTTGAATTGTGTTGATTTTGATTATTAATCTAAGAAATCCTTTTTTTTGAGTCACTAAACTTAACCTGATAACTTTAGGGCTAATCAATTTGGATTCATTGTGAGTGGAAGATACTTTGAGGTAGGAGTATGAATGCAAACATTAATGACTGGTAGCTTTATAAGTCGTAAATTAGAAAGTCAAGAAAAACTTAAAATGTGAAGTTAACCTCTGAATTTGATAGAGTTTAATTAACCGTGTATATTGGCTATATGAGATTTGGGCCAGACATGGAAATGGCATTGATTTGATGAACTACGTAATCCAAATAATTTGCTAGTGTGCGGATTAATGATAAAATTCATGAGTAATGATAAATTTGGAGTTTATTGAGTTAGAATTCTAGGAGAATAAACGGAACTTGAAATCTGTAACTTAAACTTGGTGGCTTGAAGATTTGAAGGTTTAAGTTCAAATTGTTAGCTTAAACTTAAATTGTGAGAGTTTTGGATGAATCCCAAATTGAACTCACGAGCTGATGAATTGAGTAAAAAGAAGTTGATGTTGGGATATTTTCATATGACGGTGAAATAGAGGTTCTAGGAGAATTAATTAAACTAAGTGTCATGTGGATAGATGATTGGTAAATCAAATTCAAAGTAAAATTGGGAAACCTGGTGGGTTATCGAAGCTTAATTAATGTACGGCTAGCCAATTTGGGCATTTAGGAAAGTGTTTGGAAAGAACCTATGTGTTGATTATAGTAAAGTTTCAAACTCTTAAAGATGGGTTAGAAAGTGGAAAATGTTATGAGTTCAAGTTAATTGTGATTAACGAATTAACTTTAGAATTCAATGACGAGGTTTGAGTGATTTACCAAAATCTTAATGAGATCTTGAAGTGTCTGATTTAGTTTCATATTAATTTAACAAGATCGAACCAAGTCAATATTAGATTTAATTAATGAGTTAGCAAAGATAGAAAGGGGATAAATTCAAGAATTACAACCAAAGGATTTGAGTTTTAAACTAAGATTTGATTTAGATTGTACAAAACGATTAAAACTAAACCCAACCATGAGGAATTAATGAATGTTATAAATGTGGCGCTCCAAACTCCGGGTCACGTGAACACCCACAACAACCAACATAAAATCCAACCCGAGAACACACTCTCAAAATAAACCATACATGCATTGTATATAATTTTCAAACGGCATACATCACACGGCTCCAACGCCAAAATATGTTACAACATACATGTAACAAAACTAGCAAAAAGGAATACTACACTCTTCTACCTCTCGTGCACCTTCAGATCAACCTGCGTGACCGGTACCTGAAGAAAATTAAATTCCACACCGTAAGCCAAAGCTCAGCAAATACAAGACAGCACATGCAGTATAAGCTAAACATGCTAGAAAATCGAAGTGCAGTTTTCAACTCTCTTTCAAGCCATTAAAATAGTTTGAAAATAGTTTTAGATCACGACTCACCAGAGCCAAAGAACCATTTTCACATGTAATGGGAAAGCAAGGATAAAAATTATTTTTTGACTCATCAGAGTCTTGAAAACGATTCTAGTATTACGACTCCGTAGGCTGATAATATAGTTTTAAGAAATTTGTATATCTTTCCCAATATGCAGTACATACAATCCATGAATCTTCTTGGACTTTCACTGACGGACCATTGCCCAATCCAAGCGTCTTCTCAGACTTTCACCGACGGGCCACCACCCAATCACAACGTCTTCTTGGACTTTCGCCGATGGGTCGCTACCCAATCCAATGTAATACACGCAACCCGTGCAACGCACACACACACACACGTGCGTCGTCTAGCCTCATTTCAGCTGACATAGCACACACACATCCACACACGCACCCGTGCATCATCAACTAGAATTTTACAACTGTTCCATTTCGTATATATATGCAAACCTAAATTAGAATTTAATGCATAAAATCACGTACCAGCACTACGTGCCACAAATCCCGTCACATACTACACATGCGACCCACGCAACACTTGCAACCCATACAACATGCATTAAATACATCCATTCCTCATATTCCACATACCCATGCCTATAAAACTATAAGTTTTAAAGCATAAATCATGTTACACGTAACGATATCAAGCCATGTAATTCACTTACATAATCTATGCATAATAACCACAATTATAAATGCATAAAATCAGCTATAAACACACATAGCCATAAAACCTCAAACCTTGACATCACCCTTTACAAAACCGACATCCACCCACAGGAACAACCGAGCCTAACCCGAAGGCCAACATCAAACCCCTCAAACTGCGAGGTTATAAACACCACTTTTCTCCTCAAAAGAGTCAAGGGCTCAAACACACCCCATACTTAACCACGATGCACCCAACAACCCAAATCTCATCAAACATGTCATCCCCAAGGACGACACTCAAACACACGCCCGAGGCCATGACATGACCCCCGAAACCACCACACAACCAACCGAACTCCAAAAGGAATCCTAAGGTATTTGAATCAACTAATTCTCATAAATTAATCAATTGAATACCAAAGAACACCATTCGAAAACCAAAGCCCAGCCATCTCACATCAAACAACAACCTAGGGCCAACGCACGCCCAACGTGGCCAACACGAAGCCACACACGCCCAACACGGCCAACACGAAGCCACACACGCCCAACGCGGCCAACACAAACTCCCACACGCCCAACACGCGCCCTACACAACCCATAACGCACACGCGTCCAACACAAACCCACGATACCCACGCACGTCCAACACAAGCTTACGATGCCCCAAGAAATAATAAACTTGGTAAAAGGGCCAACAAGGATGAAAAACAACATTTTCCTAAACATTCGGCCAAAAATGGGTGAAAAACGGTTTGAAAATCTTGACATACCTTCACTCTTTTGGCCATACCTTTCTCCACAAAAATAATTTTAGGGTGAGAGAGGTGTCATTGGAAAAAAGATTTCAGGGGCTTCAATTTGAACACAAAAATGACCTAATTCCAAGTCCGGATGAGAGAGATACATTAATTTTAAAAATGAATTTTCAACCAACGAAAGCAGACTGTGGGCTAAATCGATCGAGCAGTCTGTCAAGCGGTCAAGCTTGCAACAAGAAGCCGAGAACCCCAAGACCGCCCCCTAAACCGCTTGAGCAGTCCCTCAAGCGGTCATACGCCAGAAATTGACCATTTGGCAAATTTTGAAGCCTCAAACCATCCCGCAACCACCCAACAGCCTTCCAAACTCAAAATTGATGCAACCAAACTTTCCTTCAACGTCCTCGGATATACACAAGCCCAAGACTATCACCCAAACCTTGAAAGAAACCCTTAAACTCCAATTCCATCTAACCAAAATCAACCAAAAACTTTCTTTTTTAAAACCTAAAACCCGGTTTATTCAAAACATATACAACCTTTTCATGCATTTTTAACCGGTAAAAACACTCACGATTACACGTAGCACCCTTATAAGATATGAGAGTCTAGGATCCTACCTCATTGAGTTAAAAACTCAACTTCTCGAACCACGTGCAAAATTGAGATTTGTCGAAATAAAATTTCGTCCGAATGAACCGTAGCCCACCGTGCTAAAAGAAAGGATCCGCCGTTGGATCTTTAAAAATCGAACCCCGGGCCCCCGAGAACTTAGAGAGAAGGCAGAGAGAAAAAAAAACTTACTAGAGAAGTTTTGAAAATATCTTTTGAAAATATCTAACTCCATATATTTATAGGCCTCCAAAATATATTTTTTTGAAAATTTTTGAAATTCGCACCGTAACATCCCACGATCCCGAGAACCTACCCTGCATGTATATCTAAACTAGATCATGCATCAAAACACGTAAAAATATGCTATCACATAAAGACAAAATGCGCGTCGAAAAACGCCAAAAAAGAAAACGAGTCAGGGTCTCACAATAAATTGCAAGTTGAGGATGTTGTCTATCTTAAAGATATGAGAACCGTGGCATAGAAACCATAGTGGGTTCAAATCTTACTAACGGCGATGTATTAATTTCATAAAAGAAGAGATTAACCTACATTTTGAGTTTTATTAAGTGAATTAATTGTGATTATAATTATCCTTTGGCATAAATCGATGAGTGTAACATAAATTATTTGAAATTAGAACATTTGGATAGTATGGTTAGTTTATATATTCTGAGTTAAGTTCTTGAACTTGAAATAAATAAATGAGTTATAGATTTTGATTTATGGCAAAAATGGTTATTTATAAATCAAAGTTCACATTCCTATGTTGGTGTGAGCAAATGTGGAAATGGAGAGTTAATTTAAGAAATTAGTTAAATGACACGTTGGAGATTAACTTAAAAGTGAACGGAAATTCATAAAAATATATTTGAGACGTATGGATTTGAACCAGAAGAGGAACCACGTCTTGATTAAATAATGAGATATATAATGCTTAAAGATGTGATTGAAAAATCTATGATGGAAACCAATTGTGAATGTGGATATTACAAAAGCAAGTGAAATTTAGGAATTTATTTTGAGGTTGATATGAATTTATAATGCATAAACAAGAAATTTGATGGAATCATGATAACATGGAAATGTCATGGACAAAAAAATGAATGGGAATTTACGTTTTGGTTTAGATTAACAACCATTGAGTAAGCATCAAGAAGAGGAATTACAAATTAAAACTTTACTCAAAGGACTTTGGATATTTTATGGCATTCTTCCTACAACTCAGTGTTTACTTGTAAAATTTATTTTATAATTAAGTCGGTTTATCAAAATTGGATGAATTGTTCATATGCGAATAGAAAAAGTGACTCGAGATTTATAAGGTTAAGATGAGGAGATGCAATATGTACAATAAACACTTTAGCTAATTGAATGGTGAACTGTAGTTCGAATTGAAATTTAAATAGATAAATCCAATAGATGACAAAATATAGAAACTTATGGAATATGAAAACGGTTTATGGAAGTTTGTTTTAAATCATGATATCGCATTTTAAAGTGAGTTTCAACTTGATATCTATATACATGATGGGTGTATTCCTTTCAAATTGACGTGATCTTGTTTGCATTAACGTTGTATTGGTATTTGGTAACACCGAAAGGAAAGATGTGAATTATGAGAAATTGTATAAAGAAGTTTATGATGTATTTGTTTTGGAAGGAAAAACGAAATACTAAAGCAAAATGTGATTTGAAAATTAAATAGAAAATTTGAATTTGGAATTAAAATAATGTTTCATAGCAATGATTGGGAGATGAACCATTTGTGGGTTAGACTCCCGGGTTGTGAAAATAAATATAATTAACGAATAATGAATCGTATGGATTGATGTGGAGTAAGTTGGGCTTGCACAGCTCCACGGTAAAAAATTAAAAACTTACGCAAAATGGAGACCACATGCCCATTGGTTAGCCCCCGAAATGTGGTGGTTGTCTCGTGATGAGTTATAGAGCGACCCATTCCACAATGGCTTTACGTAGCCTATTAGGGACGAATGGGGCGATGTTTCTATAAGCTACGTCCGACATCGGTTCATTAGATGTGATATAATTTTGTAAAAATCGAATAATGAGTTAAAAATAGGAATAATGTGAATGAACGAAATGAGTTAAAAAGGGACATTTGCGTGCGTGGGTGTGTGTGTGTAAGAGAAAAGTAACTCGGTGAAACTTATATTTGTTTTTATCTCGGTTACACCCATCACACCTCACAAATCATGCATTGCATTGTTATTAGTCTCATCCTACGAGTTTTGGCTCAGGTTGTATGTATCCGATCTTTTACAGGGTTTAATAAAAGAGGAGTAAGCAAAGGCTAGGATCCTGAAGAATATTTTGGATGAAATGAGCAATTTTATTATGTAATCATACATATATGCATAGATCTCATGTATTCGTTTCAAAGTATTGTATTAGAAAATTATGAGAATTGTTTGGATGAATGTAATTATCAGTCGAATATAGTAATATTCATATATGCATGTATGATTTAATGCTTATGGAAGTGAATGCAATGATAATGAAATGATGCCTATGAGTCATTATGTAATTTAACTCCGTATAGTTGATAAATAGTTTTAATTGTGATTGGGTATTGAGATCCAGGCGGTGCCTGAGTATATATTATGATTTGAGTTTGATAGAAAATTTTAGAATAGTTCGAAAAACAGAGGAGACTCTGCTAAAATATTTTTTTTGAGTTATACTTAGAATAGTTTTGAAGTTTTTGAATGAAATTTCTTTTAAACCAAATTAAATCCAAATGTTTTCTTTAAAGAAAGTTCTAACTATAAAACTTGGTTTTTATAAAAAGGAGACCCCTCATTTATTCTATAAAAAAAAATTGGGTTATCAATTGGGATTCACGTGCTTCGGGTCGAAGGCTGGACAAGAAAACTGTTTCGATACAATTTTCTAAACAAGTTGCGGCAGTTTCCAACAAAAGTCCAAAATCGCAGCCAAACATGGCGTATACAGTGGGCAGCAACTTTTTCTTCCAAACAGGGACTGTTTGGTTGGAAGGGACTGTTTGACTGATAAAGGCAAGTTGCGATTTTTTAAGCAATCCAGTGGTTTTCTTTGCAAAACGCAATCTAAGTAGTGATTTCGGCGATTTTTGTGGTGTTTGGTGATGATTTGATATATCAAGATAATATCAAAAAGTCCTGATGTAACTTGGACACAGGAAGCTGATTCCGATTAAATCATTGCAATTTATCTTTGAGCAAGAGACTGAAACTCTCTAGAGTTTCAATCGGATTATAAAACCGACATATTATTTATTATATCTTGCATTTAATTTTTTTATTAACTGCGTGAATGATCTATATTAATTTGATTTATCCTATTAATTTAATTAATTTAAAAATTCGATTTTGATTAAAATATTTTGCAATAAAATAAAATATATTTTTTAAAATTAATTTTAATTAAATAAAAAAAATTTAGATATTTTATTTTTTTACAAAATATCACGTTTAAAGATGATTTTTTTAAAATCGGATATCTTTAAAAAACGTGGGAATTAATTTCGATTTTTGAATTAATTAAATGAAAAAAATGTTTAATCAAAATAAATTATTATTTTTCGAAAAATGTAGAATAAAAAATAAAATAAATAAATATGTTTAATCACTACCTTGACTAAAAAACTAGAGAAAAAACTATGCATTTATTAAATTTTATTTGTTACACATGTAAACACGGAAAGATGGTTTGATAAACCAAAATCTTTAGAATCGTGTACACGGAAAAATATTTGATTATTTCAGATCGTGTAATTTTTAAAATTAATAAATTTATTTTAATTAAACGAATTTTTATAACCCTAAAAAATATTTTAAAAATCAAAGTTGGAGGGGGAATTTATTCACAGATAAATCTTACGTTCTCTATCACCAGTTTGTAGGCGATGCAATCAAACTCTACGTGTTGGCAGTAAGGCCTTCCTCCCCATCGGACAGATTAATTGCGATATCGTCACTACAACCCTCCTTTATGGATAATTTTGGATAATTGTTAGTGTGGATCATTTTTTCATCTGAAGGGTTTATTGCGAAATAATTAATTTGGGATTGGTGATGGTTAACACTTAGTTGTATATGATAGTATCCTCTCCATCTGAGTCACTGCTATTATATATTGGATCAAAGTTATGTCAGTTATTTAATTTTACTTGGCATAGTCTGTTGTCTAGATAGTAAAATTAAAGAGAATTGGCATGTCAGGTCTGATGAAGAATAGTAGACGTTCACCCATCGTGGCATGCTATTCTCAGGTAACCAGTCTACTAGCGAATTAATTTTAAAATGGTACAGGAAACTAAATTAAAATAAATCCAAAGTATTACTCATCATAATTAACGGTTTTATTTAATTATGTGATTCTCATGATTAAAATAGATTTCAACCCACTCGCTTTAATACTCAAAGAAAACAAACTAACCGAACCAAATTTTATTGACTGAAAATATAACTTGAATATAACTTTAACTACAAATGGTATTCCTTCAATACCAGAAAATGTATTTATTTCTGAAAAAGATTCTTCCTCTAGGCCAAAAAGCACGAAGAAGAAAAAGGTTTTGAAACATGGAGACATGATTTCTAGGGTAGTTAGTAGACCACAGACTGGTGTGAAAAAGCCAAAAGACAGATGTTTTCACTGCAACCAGACTCGACACTGAAAAAAGCTATGTCTAGTATTTTTCAAAAAGCATAACAAACAGGATAATTTCTGTTCACTGGTTGTGGAAACATATTTAGCGGTGTTATCTACCAGTACCTTGTGTGTAGATACGAGAGCCACTAATCATGTTTGCAATTCATTGCAGGGATTCTAGAAAATCCGACAACTTAGTGATGGGGAGATTTACCTACATATGGGCAAAGGTAACAGTAGTTGTAGTAGAAGATGTCACTCTCAATTTTGGTAGAGATCGAGTTTTAATATTGAGATATTGTCTTTATGTATCTGCCATTAAAAGGAACTTAGTTTTCTATTTCTGAATTGGCTAAAGACAGATATTTGGTTTATTTTAATAACAATGTAGTTATTAAGGATAATAAACAGGTTATCTGTAATTATTCAAAAAAAATTAGTTATCTATTCTGGTATATTGGTGGATGATCTTTATATTATTACTTAAATCTCTCTTACACTACAACTAACTGAAACGAATAATACATCTATATTATATAAGAGAAAATTTTCTTCTTTAATGAACCAAATATTTCTTTGGCACTTATACTTGGGTCATATTAATTTAAAAATGATAAACAAACTGGTAATAGATGAATGTTTGAGTTCATTGAAAGTGGAGACACTTCCAGTCTGTGAATCTTGCTTAGAGGGTAAGATGACCAAGAGTCCCTTTCTTGCCAAAGACTATAGAGCTAAAGAACCGTTGGAGCTGGTTCATTTGATGTGTGTGATCCTATGACAATCCAGGCTAGAGGTGGTTTTGAGTATTTCGTCAGTTTTATTGATGACTACTCAAAGTATGGATACATTTACCTGATGCAATGTAAGTCTGAATACTTTGAGAAATTCAAAAAATTCAAGGCGGAGGCGAAAAAGCGTCTGGGTAAAAGTATTAAATCACTATGATCCGACCGTGGTGAAAAATACCTCTTTGGAGAGTTTAAGGACTACTTGTTATCAGAGGGAATTACTTCCTAGTTGACTGCACATAGCACTCCACAACAGAATAGTATAGTAGAAAGAAGGAATAGGACTCTTATAGAAATGGTAAGGTCAATGGTGAGTTATTCAGGTTTACCAGATTTGTTTTGGGGACTCGCTTTAGAGATAGTGGCTTATATTTTGAATTTAGCACTTTCTAAGTCAGTATCTTCTACTCTCACAGAATTATAGACCGAGCATAAGCGTAGTCAGAAACACATTCAGATTTGGGGGTGTCTAGCACATGCGCTGAAAGGGAATAGCGGGTAAGTTAGAACCGAGGACGAAAGTCCGTTTCTTTGTAGGGTATCCCAAGGGACGAAGGGTGGTCTATTTTATAATCATAAGGATCAAGAGGTCGTTGTTAGCACCAATGCCCGATTCTTAGAAGAGAATTATATTATGGATCACATGCCCAATAGCAAAATTATTCTAGAAGAACTGAGAGAAAATATCAGTAGAACGGATGAGGAATCATAAGTCACTGATATTCTATTACCTCGTCAGAGTCGGAGGATTACCGGGACAGGTGCAAATCAAGAACAGAGTGCTGATGCACAAGGTTCAGATTCTGCATAGCCTGTTACAGTTAGTACGCAAACACAGGTAGTGCCTCGTCGTATTGGGAGGGTTGTTCATCAACCTAACTGGTATATGTTCTTAGGAGAGTCTTTTAACAAGATCCTAACATAACTGGATACCGAGCCCTGTAACTACAATGAAGCACTACAAGACAAAGATGCCGATCTTTGACAAATGACTATGAATTTAGAGATGGAATCTATGTATTCCAATCAAGTCTGGAAACTTGTAGATCCACCCGAATGGATAAAATTCATTAGATGCAAGCGGATCTACAAAAAAAAGAAAAGAGCAGACGGAAAGGTTGTAAACTTTAAAGCTAGACTTGTTGCTAAACTTTTTTGTTGGTAGCCATGCTTAAGTCTATCTAGATTCTCTTATCCATTGTCACTCATTTCGATTACGAAATTTAGCAAATGGATATCAAGACAGCTTTTCTTAATGAAAGTCTTGATGAGTGTATCTATATGATACAATCAAACGAATTCATTGCAAAGGGGCCGAAGCATATGTTGTGCAAGCTTAAGAGATTCATTTATGGACTTAAACAGGTATCGAGGTCTTGGAACACTCGATTTGATCAAGCTATAAAGTCTTATGGTATTTGATCAAAGTTCGAATGAGTTCTGTGTGTACAAGAAGCATGACGGAAGCGTGGTGATCTTCCTAGTACTTTATGTAGACAATATCTTGCTCATCGAAAACGATGTGGGGGCATTATCTACGGTTAAAGTATGGTTATATGGATAATTCGATATGAAAGACTTGAGAGAAATCAGTCGCATCCTTGGGATCAAGGTTGTGCGAGATCAGAAACAAAGAATGTTGGGCTTACCACAAGAAAAGTATATCGATGATATCCTTACTCGTTTTAGCATGCAGGATTCCAAGATAAGAATTTTTTCTTTCAGGCACGGAATCACTCTATCCAATTATCAGTGTCCTAGGACACCTGATGAGATAGAGAAGTTGAAAGCGATTTCTTATGTTTCAGTAGTAGAAATCCTCATGTATGCTATGCTTTGCACTAGACCCGACATCTGCTTTGTCGTTGGTATGGTTAGCAAATATCAGTTTAATCTAAGGCAGGAGTATTGGACTGCGGTAAAGAATATAATCAAGTACCTAAAAAATGACTAAAGATTATATGTTGATTTACCAAGAACATAGTCTAGTACCATTGGGGTACGCAGACTCAGATTTTTAGTCAGACATAGTGCTTGCATCAGGAGACAACCTTGCAGATCCTTTACAAAGAGTTTACCGGCTAAGATTTTTGATAGTCATGTAGAGGGTATGGGAGTCAGATGTATGGAAGCATAATTTTGAGTATAAGTGGGAGATTGTTATGGTTGGTATACTGAAAATTATAGTTTTAGTATTTAATTTTATTTTTAATAATAAAATTAATTTTCTATTTTATGAGAATTTTTATAAGTAATGTATGCATATCATTTCTTTGTTATGCATGGATGTTCGATATTCCGTATAGTATTTAATATGGTGTGTAGAGTACGGCTTACATACAGAATATTATATTTTAGGTTCTTACAAAATATAAGTTTTATGTTTACAGTTTAGATGAAAATGGGCATACCATCGGTACGACTATAGTACAGAGTTTTAGTAGGCATATCTTGGTTATGGAAAACATATAATAGCGTCGTCTATTATTCCGACTCTCTATCCTAGTACACTTTGTGTATTGAACGAGATATTTGGGGTAATTAATTTTATACTAACTATATAACTTAATTCATATCGCAAGGTTATTATGAATAGTGCTTATCCTCTTAATCCTGAAATAATTATTAATTTGCATATATTTAATATTCGTTATTTTGGTTCATTAGAGGGTGTGATCTTATATAGGTCTATATTCTTGGTGAGTTGGATAGCGGTATTATTTATATGGCAAATATTAATTATTGACAGAATCTACGTCCCAAAAGATCGGGATTGACGATACCCCCTTAAGGATGCTTATAAGTTTTAATTAGGCCAAACCCTGCAGGGAGATTTAATTATTCGGCGGTCAAACAAGTTAAGTGGAAGGGCTTAAGGAATATCAAGATGTCGATTAAATTAAATTATCAGTAATTAAATTTAATTGGCGAGTATCGAGAATCTTAACATGGGGAGAAAGTGTAAGCATTTAATAACATGATCTCAATGCTAGAAGGTTTTGAGATTATGGGTCAGAGTGAAATTATAGTTCTTTAGTGGTGTGAACTGTAATTCAGTGTTTTATGAAAATTGTAAAAATTGCTGCATGTCTTTTCATAATGGCAAAAACCTCTAGTAGGTGTCTGTTTTCTATTGGAAGTTTAACTCATAATTACTTCTCAAGTCCCTGCTGTAACCCTATATATATGCAGGTAGGCTGAACCAGTTTCTAATAATTTTATATCATTATTATGATATTATTTTTATCTCTCAAGACTTAAATATATCGGGGTTCTGCTAGTACGAGTTCTTGGAAGATCATAGCCCACACTACGTTCGAGGATCCCACAAAGAAATGTGGTAGAAGATTTGACAAGAATTTTAACTCGAAATCAAGTCGTAGTTGAAGAATAGATTGAAAAAAGGTATTTTTCTAAATTAACTTTGGTTGCACGAGCTTATTTTTAATCGTTCGACGTCAAAATTTTTATTTGAAGCCTGTTTCGTCGTTTGCCCGTCCAGTTAATTTTTTACCGATTAATCGTTTTCAAAAACAATAATCTTGGAAGTATTGCGTCCAACACTGGGTACGCGCGGGACGTCTGGGTTCGTGGTTTGGTTTAAAGGTGAATTTTGTTGAGAACCGCTCTGTAGGAGGCTTAGGTGTTGGCCTCCGGGTTAGATGTTGGTTGTCCCGGTGTGTGGACTGGTTGTTCAGGTGTTGTTTTGATGGGTGGCGTCATGATGTATTGCTATACATGATTATGTGCATTTATAACTGTTTATTTATGTACGAATTATATAAGTAAATGATATGATTTTGGTATCGTTACGTGTACCGTGGATGTATACTTTAAAACTCAGAAGTTTTATAGATATGGTTATGTGGAATATTAGGAACGGATGCATGTGATGCATGTTACATGAGTTGCAAACGTGGTGTGAGTCGCGTGTATAGCATGTGACGTGGTTTGTGTAACGTAGTGATAGTACGTGATTTTATGTATTCAAACTCTGGTTTAGTATGCATGTGTTGATTTGGTGTTATCCTATTATATGCGATTTTATCCCGTGGCTTAGGCATATGTAGGGATGCCTATTGATACGTAGGTTGTATCTGTGTTTCATAAGTGGGGCGAATTTTGGTCCCTTTGTGAAAGTCCGTGAAGATATGTGATGAGGGTGGATAATGGCCCTACGGTGAAAGTCCGTAAAGATGTTTGTTGGCTCTGGTCAACAAGGCAGTAGTTAGGGCAGATAATGGTGCTACAGTGAAAATCCGTGAAGATATGCGATGAGGGCGAATAATGGCTCTACGGTAAAAGTTTATAATGATATCTGCTGGCTTTGGTCAACAAGGTAGTAGTTAGGACGAATAATGGTTCTACGGTGAAAGTTCGTGAAGATATGCGATGAGGACGGATAATAGCCCTATGGTGAAAGTCCATGAAGATGTATGTTGCACGGGTTGCGTGCATTGTGTGTGTTGCACGGGTTGCGTGCGTTGTGTGGGTTGCACGGGTTATGTGCGTTGTATAGACGAGGGCTGCGATCATTCGGTAGAAGTCCGAGAAGTTACATGGACTGCATGAACTGCATTGTGGGACGGATAGACCAGTTTTCAAATTATTTTTAAGACTCGTGCGAATCGCGATCTAAAAATCCCTTTTCAACTGTTTTCAGGACTCCTGTGAGTGAGTCAAAAGATAGTTTGTGTCCTCGTTTTCCCGTTTGCATGTAAGAACTCGTTTGAAAGGCTTGAAAGAGAGTGTAAAACTGCACCTCGTTTTCCTAGCATGTTTAGCTTATACTGCATGTGTTGTCTAGTATCTACTGATCTTTGGATCACGACGTAGGATTTGATTTTCTTCAGGTACCGGTCACGCAGGTTGATCTAGAGATGCTGGAGAGGTGGAAGAGCTGTAGTATTCTTTTTTATTCTTTCTATTACATGTATGCTGTAATATGTATTTCTCGGTGTTAGAACCGTGTAATGTATGCTGTTTGGCGGTTATATATAATATATGTATGATTTAATTTGAGAATGTATTCTCGGGTTGGGTGTTATGTTTGGTTGTTTGTGAATGTTTCACGTGATCCAGAGTTTGGAGCGTGACAACATGAGCTCTCTGTTAATATTTTTATACAACAATAACTAATATTACAAGAATAACATAAACACAAATA
>JAOTRH010447328.1:0-31401 GCA_034768845.1 Heliamphora exappendiculata
AAACCTGAATTCGATCCGTTCGACCTAGCCAAGACCAGCTACTATAACGATGTATTACAATCGTACCAATAGAATGTTCGGATCCATTGCGATTGTGTGCCTACGTGTATAATCTATCAGAACCTTTGACCCGATCTTCCGTGCAGCACGCAGCGAGTCAATACTGGACAGAATATACGGACTATGCTTCATACTTCACAAAAATAAATATGAAATCATAAATGCAAAAATTATCTCAAAATATTTTTTATTAATATGCTAAGGATCCAGAATAAAATACATAAACAGCAAGACTTTTCAGTATACATTCCCAACAGGTTATTATTTTTCGTAGTTTCATATTACAGCTTTCGTTAGTTGATGCAACTGTTTACAAAAAGGGTTTTCAAATGGTTTATACTTCATTCAAACTCTTGTGCTTCAAGGGAGATTTTGGAACGGCCTATGTTCTTTAAAAAAAATATTTTCTTGACCCAAAATGTATAGTTTGTTTTTTTTAAGGCTTGGCTTTTAGGGTCGTAGTCGTAGTCTCTTGGGCTACTCTTTTAAATTAAATAAACAATTGGTAGTGCATTTTACAAAGGTTTTAGTCTCGTTTGGCTTCACGGTTTTTCACGTATTTGTGTTTGGGCAGTTTTGGTGATTATTTGTGGACTTTTCGTGTGACTCAGAGTTTCGGGCGTGACATGGACATATCTCAGTTAATACAAACTTATAGTCCTCAGCAGTTAAGACAATGTCCAAATTTTATTTTCAGTCAACATAGTTTGGTCCTGTAAATTTGTTTTCTTTTAGTATAGACACCAAAGGATTGAAAGTCATTTTATTCCTAAGAATCGCATAATTAAAAATAACCATTAATTATGACGACTAACACTTTAAATTTATTTTAATTTGGTTTCCTCTACCATTTTAAAAAAGATTCACCAGCAGTCTGGTACCCTGTAAATAGTATGCCTCGATTAGAGGATGTCTACTATTCATCGTTTGTCCAAACAAACCAATTCCTATTACTTTTACTATCTAGCCAACTCACCTTGCTAAGTAAAATTAAATAGCTGACATAGTTTCGGTCTAGTAGACAATAGAAGTGACTCAGATGGAGATGATACTATTATATATAATTAAGTGTTAACCACCACCTAATCTCAAATCAATCGCTTCGCAATGAACCCTTCAGATGGAGAAGTGATCCACACTAACAATTATCTAGAATTATTCCTAAAAGAGATTTGTACTGGCGATACCTCAATTAATCTGTCTGATGGGGATGAAGGTCTTACTGCCAATAAGCAGGATTTAATTACATCGCCTACAAACTAGTGACGGAAACCGCAGAATTTATCTGTGAATAAATTTTCTCTCCCACATAGATTTTTTTTTTAAAAATTAAGGGTTATAAAAATTTATTTAATTAAAATAAATTTATTAATTTAAAAAATCTCACGATCTGAAAGAGTCCAAAACTTCTTTCTGTGTACACAATTTCAAGGATTCCAATTTGCCAAACCAACTTTTCGTGTTTTAATGCATAACAAATAAAATTCGATGAATACACAGTTTTTTCTTCATCTTTTCAGCTAAGGTAATAACTAAAGGCATTCAATTATTTTATTTTAATTACACATTTTTTTAAAAATAATAATTTACTTAGATTAAATATTTTTTCATTTAACTAATTTAAAATTCGGAATTAATTTTCTTGTTTTTTCAAGATGTCCGATTTTATAAAAAAATCATCTTAAACGTGATATTTTGTAAAAAATAAAATATCTAAAAAATTTTAATTTAATTACAAATTTTAATTAAAAATATTTTATTTTATTTTATTTTTCTTCACAAAATATTTAATTAAAATCAAATTTTTTGAATTAATTAAATTACAAGAAAAATATAAAACAGATATGCGTTATCCACATAAGTAATAAAAATATAAATGCAACATATGTATATATCCCGATTTTATGATCAAATCGAAACTCTGAAAAGTTTTAATCTCCTATTTTGAAGATAAGCTGTAATAATTCTTTTTTCTTAATCAGCTCCTTGCATCCTAATTGCATCACATCTGGATCAAAACATATCAGAAAAGTCGAGCCAAAATAGTCCAGACCAACCACTACCACCGCCAGACACCAACGCCGCCCAATGCCGCCAGCTTTAGGTGATTTTTGCCGCCTCCTCCGTACTCCATTTTTAACGCTATTTTTAAAAAAAATAGCACACGAGAAATACTATTTTTTTGTCAAAAAATCAGAATAAAAATAGCCTGGAAAATAGCCATCGAAATAGCCCGAACCAGCTTGCCACCGCCCCTAGTGCCGCTGCCTGCTTCAGCTGCCCGTTTGGGCTTTTCCCGTGGTGTTTTTGGCTCTTTTTTTTTTTGTTGAGAAAAACACTGATATCCAACAACATGTTGCTTCAAAGAACACCTTGAAAATAGTCCCAAAAAATCTCTGAAAATAGCCCTAAACAGCCGCCTATTGCGCTGCCCATGGCCGCTGCCTGTTTGGTTTTTCCGCCACTGTTTTAAGCTATTTTTGACACTGCTTTTAAAAAAATTTTCCAGGTCTATTTTACTACTATTCTATTTCAATTTTATACCTAAAAACTACTCAAAACCTGTTCAAAAAATATAACAAAAAATCATCAAAAAATAGCCCTAGGGCCGCCGCTAGTGCTGCCGTCGATGGCTGTTTTTTCAGCCTATTTGTGCTATTTTTTAAACCCTTTTTATTTCTGTTTTTAATTTATAAAATTTGTAAAAAAGTTTCTGGAAGAAACTGTTTCAAACGGTGCAAAAATCACCGCTGGTGCCGCCGCCTATTCTTTATATTCTTGGGCATTCAACATATTCTTAAATATTCTAAACTAATATTTAAAAATAAATAATAACTATTACATCGAAAACCTATGTCCCGAATGCTCACATTCGATTTAAAAAATTGAAACTATCACAATCAACTCTCGTGATTAAAAAAAATTATAATTATCATCCAAACCATTCAATCAAATATGAAAATAATGATGATCGTAAAATCAGGATTAGAACGCCTACAAAATAAAGTTAGTATAGTTCTAAATCTACCCGGCCGCTCGATAAACTGTAAACACAAAGCAAAACAACTCTGATACCAATTGTTGGAGGAAAACTACCAAGATTATTATTTTTGTAAACGATTTTCCAATAAAAATAATTAGACGGGTAAATCACTGAAACGGACTCCAGATAACTTTTTGATGTCAAACGATCAAAATAAAACTCGTGCCACTACAGTTAATTTAGAAGAATATATTTTTGGTCGATTCTACAACAAAGAATTTGATTCCCAAGTTTAAACTCCTGTCATACCATCTACTGTATTCCCTTATATGATTCTCGAACGTAGTGTGGGTAACGATCATTCGAGAACTCGTACCGGCAGAACCTGGTCAACCTTAGTCTTAAAGACGAGTTATGAATTTAGTTCAGCCTACCCGCATATTTATAGGGCTACAACAGGGATTTATGAAGTAATTATTATAAAGACATCTAGTGTAACCCAAATACATATCAAGCGGTTTCCGCAATTAAGCAAGCCTCTCAGTAATATCTATAATTATAAAATCATTGCAGCGATTTCTATAATTTTCATAAAATACTAAATTACAGTTCACACCACTAAAGAAATATAACTACACTCTAAGCCATAATCTCAAGACCATCTTGCATTGAGATCCTGTTATTAAATGCTTAACTCATCTCCCCACGTTAAGATTTTTGATACCTACCAATTAAATTTAATTACTAACAATTTAATTTAATCGGCATCTTTAAAAAATTTTAATCCCTTCTTCTTAATTTATTTGACCGCCGGATAATCAAATTCACCTACAGGGTTTGATCTGGTCAAAACATATTATCTTTTTTAAGTGTAACACCCCGCTCCCATAAGATTCCAAACATGCTCAAAGGGATGTGATCCCGCCGCAAACCTAAAGAGAAAGACAAGAGATAAAGATATTAAGAGACCAAACAAGAACTTCTAAGCAACCACAACACTTTAATGTCAAAAGAGGAATACATGAGTCACTACGGATTCGCCATCCTAAAGGCATACATTACTTTTAAAACATCAAAACCTTCAGGTCTTAAATATGAAGCTCTGTCAAAACTAAAAACTAAATAAAACAAAAACTGGACCAAAACTACTCCTAATACCAGATCCAAAACTACTCGATGACGCATATGGTGGACCAACTCCTAGCCGTTCCTGGTATCTGCAACCACAGAGGTTATAGTAGAGTGCACTTAGCATTATCATGAACAGAAAAGACAGTTACTTAGTTAAGGATAAGTGAAAACTCTTTCTAAAATAGTTCATTACATTTTTCATGAAAATATAGAAACTGATGCATTTCCTTAAACATGAAAACATCACAGTTTAAAAAGAGCCTTCTCAGTACTGAAAACATAAATATGTTCCTGACTCAACCGCTACAATTAAAGAAAAAAATCACTTTCTCAAAACTATACTCAAACCCCAAAAGTATCCAAGTAGTCATTAATCTCACGATCGAGAATTTTGACTGTACCGTAACTTCAATTCGCAATGCATGGATAGCAACGTGATAGAATGAGAGCCACTCTCTACTAAGCACGAGTGGTATATGCTAAAACCTAGGACTCAGCCCAAAAGCCTTTAAGACAAAAACCCCTGCTTAACAAAAAGCCTTCCCTATATGGACAAATGAAAAATCCATAGTTGGGTAACCTCCCTCATAACGGGATATAAAGGGCTAGAAACCCTTATAGCTTGGCACTTTGGAACAACCACACAACATTAACCATACTTTTATAATAACATCATGCTAGCTCAAAATATCATGGATAGGACACTTGAATTAAAAGCATCATGGCTTTTGAAAATATCAGGTTCATGCGATCGTCAAACTGGTCATAGTTCAAAGCTACGCTTCAAAGCATTTCATGCATCATTTACATAAACTCAAGTCAAGATAATGGCTAAGCACTCTCACCTTGTGTTATATGCGTAAGAACTGAGTCTCCCCTGGCAAGCTAAGCAGGACCCCTGAGTTCTACAACCTCCGTACCTAACAAGCAAAACACAACTCGACCGTTAACACGGAATCATCCCCCTTTAGCATGTGAAACTAAAACAATTATGACCATTGAATGTTTTCTTGATTTTAAGGACCGTGGTTACTTTCTTTCTAGGTTTAAGGGTTACTACGCACTTGCCCAATCCTTCACTTGTTTAAGGATTTAACATAACCATTTATTACGCTCTTCCAATCAATAAATTTTAAAGTACCACAGCATTTTGAAGTACTTAGACTTGGAGTTGGATTATGATTTTTGGTGACAATTTAGATTAAAATATTCTCTACAACTTTCATATTTAATACCAAAACAAAAACTTAAGGCAACTAGGTGAGAAACTTGACACAAACAAAAACGGTTCAACACTTACAAAGAAAATTGGTCAGAAAATTTTCTTTGTTGGTTTCGATTTTGGGGTATCAAATCAAGTCAAATCTGTTGGAGGCAAAACTGCCAAGATCTTTGTTTTTGCAAATGATTAACGAAAAAAAATTAATTGGATGGACAATCGCCAAAATGGGCTCCAGATAAAATTTTTTATAACGAATGATAAAAATAAAACCCGTGTATCCAAAATTAATTTAGAAAAATACATTTTTACTGGTCGATTCTTCGACTATGATTTGAATCCGAGTTGAAACTCCTATCAGATCTTCTATTGTATTTCCTTATGCGATTCCCAGATATAGTATGGGCTATAATCCTCCGAAAACTCGTACCGACAGAATCATGACAGCTTTAGTCTTAGAAGATAAGTTATGAAACTGGTTTAGCCTACCCGCATATATATAGCGCTACAGCAGGGACATGGAGAGTAATTATGAGTAAGACTTCCAGTAGAACACAGACACGCGTCAGCAATTTTTGCAATTAAGAAAACCTCGTAGCGGTATCTACAATTATGAAAAATCAGTTGTGGTTTCTGTAATTTTCACAAAACACTGAATTATAGTTCACACCACTAAAAAACTATAATTGCACTCTGACCCATAATCTCAAGACCATATAGCATTGAGCTCATGTTATTAAATATTTATCATTTCTCCCCACGTTAAGATTTTTGATACCCGCCAATTAAATTTAATTACTGATAATTTAATCTAATCGACATCTTGATATTTCTTAAACTCTTTCGCTTAACTTATTTGACCTTCGGATAATTAAATCAACCTGCATAGTTTAGCCCAGTCAAAACTTGTAACCTTCCTTAAGGGGATATCGTCAATCCCTATCTTTTGGGACGTAGATTCCGTCAATAATTAATATTCGCCATATAAATAATACCCATATCCAACTCACCAGGAATATAGACCCATATAAGATCGCACCCTCTAACGAATCAAAACAACAAATATTAAATATATGCAAATCAATAATTATTTCAGAATTAAGAAAATAAACACTATTCATAATAATCTTAATGTGTGAATTAATTTATACAGTCAGTATAAAATTAATTACCGCAAATATTCCGTTCAATACACACAAAGTGTACTGGTACATAGAGTCAAAACAATAGACGACGCGATTATCTGTTTCCTGTAACCAAGACAGACTTACTAAAACTATGTGCCATAGTCGTACCGATTGTATGCCTATTTCCATCTAAATTGTGAACATAAAACTTATATTCTGCAAAAATCTAAAATATAATCTTCTGTATGTAAGCCGTACTTTACATATCAAATTAAATACTATACATAATATTGGACATCCATGCATAACAAAGAAATGTTATACATACATTGCTCATAAAAATTTTGAGAAAATACAAAATTAATTTTATTAAAATTAAATTAAATACTAAAAATATGATTTTTAGTATACCAACCCTAATAATCTTTCACTAATACTCAAAATCATGTTGCTATACATCTGACTCCTATGCCCTATACATGACTATTAAAACTCTTAGCTGGTAAACTCTTTGTAAAAGATCTAGAAGGTTGTCTCTTGATGCAAGCGCTATGTTTGATAGAAAATCTGAGTCTGTGTATCCCAAAGGTACTACAATGTCTGCCTGGTAAACCAGTATATAATCCTTAGTCCTTTTCAGGTACTTAATTATATTTTTTACTGTAGTCCAATACTCCTGTCCTGGATTAGACTGATATTTGCTAGCCATGCCAACGGCAAAGTATATGTCGGGTCTAATGCAAAATATAGCATACATGAGGCTTTCTATTGCCGAAGCATAAGGAACTGCGTTTAACTTCTCTATCTCATCAGGTGTCTTAGGATATTGATTCTTGGATAGAGTGATTCCATGCCTGAAAGGGAGAAACCCTTTCTTGGAATCCTGCATGCTAAAACGAGCAAGGATATTATCGATATATTTTGCTTGTGACATGCCCATCATCCTTTGTTTCCGATCTCGCATAAGCTTGATCTCAATGATGTGACTGATTTATCCCAAGTCTTTCATATCGAACTACCCAGATAACCATATTTTAACAGTAGATAATGCCCCCACATCATTTTTTATGAGCAAGATATCATCTACATAAAGTACTAGAAAGATCACCACACTTCTGTCATGCTTCTTATACACACAGGACTGATCTGAGCTTTGATCAAAATCATAAGACTTAATGGCTTGATCAAATCGAGTATTCCAAGACCTCGATACATGCTTAAGTCCATAAATGGATCTTTTAAATTTACACAACATGTGTTCTTGACCCTTTGCAATGAATCCGTTAAGAAAAGCTGTCTTGATGTCCATTTGCTAGATTTTGTAATCGAAAAAAGCAGCAATGGATAAGAGAATCTGGATAGACTTAAGCATCGCTACTCGCGAAATTTTTTTCCCATAATCGATCCCTTCATTCTGAGTGAACCCTTTAGCAACAAGCCTAACTTTGAAGGTTTCAACCTTCCTGTCTACTCTTCTCTTTCTCTTGTAGAACCACTTGCATCCAATGAGTTTTATCCCTTCGGGTGGTTCTACAAGTTCTCAAACGTTATTGGAATACATAGATTCCATCTATGAATTTAGAGCCCTTTGCTAAATATCTACATCTTTGTCTTGAAGTACTTCATTATAGTTACAGGCCTCGGTATCTAATTCTGTCGGGATCCTGTCAAAAGACTCTCCCAAGAATATATACCGGTCAGGTTAATGAACAACCCTCCCACTACAACGAGGCACTACCAGTGTTTGTGTACTAGCAGTAACATGCTGTGCAGAATCAGAACTTGTGCATCAGCACCCTGTTCTTGATTTGCACCTGTCCCGATAATCCTCGCACTACGACGAGGTAATGGGATATCAGTGACTTGTGGTTCCTCTTCCGTTTGACTAGTATTTTCTCTCAGTTATTTCAGAACAATATTACTTTTGGCCCTGCGATCCATATTATAATCTTCTTCCAAGAATTGAGCATTGGTGCTAACAATGACTTTATGATTATAAAACAGACCACCCTTCATTCCCTTGGGATACCTACAAAGAAATAGACTTCTGTCCTCGATTCTAACTTACCCGCGTTCCCTTTCAGCACATGTGTTGGACACCCTCAAATTCGAATGTGTTTCCGACTAGGCTTACGCGTGATCCACAATTTTGTGGGAGTAAAAAGTACTGACTTAGAAGGTACCAAGTTCAGAATGAAAGCAGCTGTCTCTAAAGCGAGTTCCCAAAATAAATCGAGTAAAATTGAATAACTCATCATGGACCTTATCATTTCTATAAGAGTCATGTTCCTTCTTTATGCTACACCATTCTGCTGCGGAGTGCCAGGTTCAGTTAACTGAGATGTAATCCCCTTTAATAATAAGTAGTCCTTAAACTCGCCAAAGAGACATTCCCCACCACGGTCGAATTGTAGTGATTTGATACTTTTACCCAAACGCTTCTTTGCCTCTGCCGTGAATTTTTTAAATTTCTCAAAACAGTCAGACTTATGGTACATTAGGTAAATGTATTCATAGCTTGAGTAGTCATCAATAAAATTGTTGAAGTACCCAAAGCCACCTCTAGCCTAGATTGTCATAGGACCACAGACATCCGAATGAACCAGCTCCAACGATTCTTTAGCTCTATAGCCTTTGGCCGAAAAGGGCCTCTTGGTCATCTTACCCTCTAGTAAGATTCATAGATTAGAAGTACTTCCATTTCCAATGAACTCAAAAGTCCATCTGTTACTAATCTGTTTATCCTTTTTAGACTAATATGATCCAAGCGTAAGTGTCAAAAAAATATTTGGTTCATTAAAGAATGAAACTTTCTCTTATATGGTAATATAGATGTATTATTCGTTTCAGTCAATTACAGTATAGGAGAGATTAGAGTAATAATATGAAGATCATCCACCAATGTACCAGAATAGATAATCTATTTATTATCCTTAATAACCACAGAGTTATTAAAATAAATCAAATATCCGTCTTTAGCCAATCCAGAAATAGAAACTAAGTTCATTCTAATGGCAGATACATAAAGACAATCTCTTAATATTAAAGCCCGATCTCTACCAAAATTGAGAGTGACATCTCCTATGGCAACTACTGTTGTCTTTGTATTATTGCCCATATGCAGGTAAATCTCCACATCGCTAAGTTGTCGAATTTTCTAGAACCCCTGCAATGAATTACAAACATGATTAGTGGCTTCCGTATCTACACACCAGTGAACAGAAATTACCCTATTTATTCTGCCTTCTAAGAAATACTGGACATAATTTTTTCCAGTACTGGGTCTGGTTGCAATGAAAACAGCTGCCTTTTGACTTTTTCACAATAGTCCGTGGCCCACTAACTACCCTGAAAATAGTGTCTCCCTATTTCTGAACATTTTTCTTCTTCATACCTTTCGGCCTAGAGGAAGAATATTTTTTCAGAAACAAACACATTTCCTGGTATTGAAAGAATACCATTTGTAGTTAAAACTATATCCAAATTACATTTCTAATCAACAAAATTTAATCCCGTTTGTTTGTTTTCTTTGAGTATTAAAGCGAGTGGGTTGAAAGCTATTTTAATCTTGAGAATCAAATAATTAAAAAAACCATTAATTATGATGAGAAAAATTTTGAATTTATTTTAATTTGGTTCTCACTACCATTTTAAAATTAATTCGCCAGTAGCCTGGTAATCTGAGAATAACATGCCTCAATGGGAAGACGTCTACTATCCTTCATAAGACAAAACAAGCCAATTCCTTTTAATTTTATTATCTAGGCAACTTACCATGCCAAGTAAAATTAAATAGCTGATGTAGTTTCGGTCCAGTATATAATAGTAGTGACACGGATGGAGATGATACTATTATATACAGCTAAGTGTAAACCATCGCCTAATCCTAAATTAATCGCTTCGCAATAAACCCTTCGGATGGAGAAGTGATCCATATTAACAATTATCTAGAATTATCCCTAAATGAGGTTTGTACTTACGATACCGTAATTAATTTGTCTGTTGGGCAGGAAGGCCTTACTGCTAACACGCAGGATTTCATTGCATCACCTACAAACTAGTAATGGAGACTGCATGATTTATTTGTGAATAAATTTCATCTCCCACTTAGATTTTTAAAATATTTTTTAGGATTATAAAAATTCGTTTAATTAAAATAAATTTATTAATTTTAAAAATCACATGATCTGAAAGAATCGAATATCTTTCTGTCTACACGATTCCAAAGATTTTGATTTATCAAACTATTTTTTCGTGTTTAAATGCGTAATAAAATTTAATAAATGTATAATTTTTCCTCTAACTTTTCAGCTAAGGTAGTGATTTAAAGTATTTATTTATTTTATTTTTTGTTCCACATTTTTTGAAAAATAATATTTTATTTTCATTAAATATTTTTTATTTAATTAATTCAAAATTTGGAATTAATTTTTACTTTTTTTCAAGATATTTGATTTAAAAAAATCATCTTAAACGTGTTATTTTATAAAAAATAAAATATCTAAAAAAATTATTTAATTATAATTAATTAATTAAAAAAACTTAATTTTTAAATTAATTAAATTAACATGATAAATAAAACAGATATGCAATCATTCATACAGTTCATATATATATATAAACATGATATGCATATATTCCAATTTTATGATCCAAGTGAAACACTGTGGTGTTTCAGTCTCCCTAAGAGAATTAGCTGTTTCAATCCATGTTTGCCTCTGATTCAATGTCTTGATTGCATCAGGCTTCCTTAATACTATCTGGTATATACTGATATATCAAATCAGTCTCGTATACATCAGAAAATCAACACAAAATAACCCCAAGAGAGAGAAACTGCCAGACCACCAACATCCACTGCCGGTACTGCCATGCCGCCGCCTCATTCGGGCTCCATTTTCAACGATTTTTATATCGTTGAAAAGCTCTCAAAATATGAGATTTTTTTGTCAAAAAATATGCTGGAAACCTGCCCAAAAAATGGCCAAAAAAATTGGCCGAACCTCAAAAAACCCTACTATCCGTAACAACTTTGCGCAGCCAACTTTCTAGGATTTTTTAAGCCTCTTCCCGAACTCGATTTTAGATGTACTTTATATCAAAAGAAACCTCTCAAAAAGTACTAATTTTTTATTAAAAAAATATGCTCAAAAATAGCCCAAAAAACTGCAAAAAAAACTGCCCAAAACTGCTATCGCCGCACCCAGCGCCGCCGCTTTTAACCGCCAACTTCCCGATGCCATTCCGACCTCATTCAAACTCCGTTTTTGACATAGTTTATATCAAAAGAAAGCTCTCAAAAAATTACTATTTTTTAAATAAAAATATAATCAAAAATAGCCCAAAAAATTGCTGAAAAACTGTCTGAAAGCTGCTGCTGTCAGGCGTCGCCGCCACCGACCTATTTGCCTCTGGTTTGAGTTGTAATTTTGGTCCAATTTTTTTTAGTTTTTTAATAGTATTTTGAGGTATATTTTACTGCTATTTTATGTTTAAAATTTTTTCCAAAAATGGCCTGAAAAATCATAAAAATTACCGCCGAACTGCCGCAGAAAAAGTCACCGGAACTAGGCCATTTTGGTGATTTTTCCTTGATATCTTTGACTTATTTTTTATGCTATTTTTTATACATAAATACTATAAAAAAATTACTAAAAAAATCGTTTAAAACCATTAAAAACTTACCTCAATCTGTGGCCCGTTAAAACCCGAACCACCGCTGGTGCCGCCTCTGTTCTTCATGTTCTTAGACATGTTCAATCTGTTCTTAAATAATCTAAACAGATATTTAAAAATATAAAGTTAGCTATTACATCGTTCCTATGTCCTAAAGGCTCATATTCAATCTATCACCGTCAACCCCTGTGATTAAAAAAATAATCATCATCCACACCATTTAATCAAACAAGAAAAAATAAATGATGATCATAAAATTGGAATTAGAATGCCTACAAAACAAAGTTAGCAACAGTTATAAAACTACCCGGCCCCGATAATCGTAAACAAAAAACAAAACGGTTCTAATAAAAATTATTGGAGGCAAGACTGCCAAGATCTTTATTTTTGCAAACGATTAACGAAAAAAAATTAACTGGATGGGCAATCACCAAACTGGGCTCCAGATTAAACTTTTTATGACAAACAATAAAAATAAAACCCGTGTATCCAAAATTAATTTAGAAAAATATATTTTTACTGGTCGAATCTTCAACTATGATTTGAATCCGAGTTGAAGCTCCTATCAGATCTTCTACTGTATTCCCTTATACGATTCCCAAATATAGTGTGGGCTATAATCTTCCAAAAACTTGTACCGGCAAAACCAAGACACTTTAGTCTTAGAAGATAAGTTATAAAACTGGTTCAGTCTACCCGCATATATATAGGACTACAGCAGGGACTTGGAGAGTAATTATGAGTAAGACTTCCAGTAAAATATAGGCACGTATCAGCGGTTTTTGCAATTACGCAAACCTCGTAGCAGTATCTACAATTATGACAAATCAACAGCGGTTTCTATAATTTTCATAAAACACTGAATTATAGTTTACACCACTAAAGAACTATAATTTCACTATGACCCATAATCTTAAGACCATATAGCATTGAGCTCCTGTTATTAAATGCTTACCATTTCTCCCCACATTAAGATTTTTAATACCCGCTAATTAAATTTAATTACTGACAATTTAATTTAATCGGCATCTTTATATTCCTTAAGCCATTTCGCTTAACTTATTTGACCGCCGAATAATTAAATCCACCTGCAGGGTTTGACCCGGTCAAAACTTATAAGCTTATTTAAGAGGGTATCGTCAATTTCGATCTTTCAGGAGATTGATTCTGTGAATAATTAATATTGACCATATAAATAATACCGCCATCCAACTCACCAGAAATATAGACCCATATATGATCGCACCCTCTAATGAATTAAAATAGAGAATATTAAATATACGCAAATCAATAATTATTTCAGAATTAAGAGAATAAGCACTATTCACAATAACCTTAGGGTGTGAATTAATTTATATAGTCAGTATAAAATTAATTACCCCAAATGTCCCGTTTAATACACACAAAATGTACTGGAACAGATAGTCGAAATAATAGACGACGCTATTATCTATTTTCCGTAATTAAGACAGGCCTACTAAAACTGTGCCACAGTCGTACTGATGGTATATCTATTTCCATCTAAACTGCGAACATAAAACTTATATTCTGCAAACACTTAAAATATGATAAGTTATACTCTACACACCATATTAAATACTATACAAAATATTAGACATCCATACATAACAAATAAATGATATGCATACACTGCTCATAAAGATTCTCATAAAATAAAAAATTAATTTTATTAAAATTAAATTAAATACTAAAAATATAATTTTCAGTATACCAACCCTAACAAAAGCCCCATTTTTTGATATATTCTAGTTTAACATATCCCCTAGAAGTCTTATGAAGAGTGTTAGGGGTAGTTATTTAAAACAAGTTAGAGATATAGGCCATTTTGTAAAATAAGTTCTGTGAGCCACCAAACCCACAACAGAACGGGTTTTGGACAGAGAGTTTAAAACTGGTTTTAGGACCTTTTCGGTGGTATCTAGATTTGATTTTTGGACAGCAAGTAGTTCAATATGTTACCTACAATATTCATGTAGACCACGTTTGAAGTAGGTCACTAAAAATATGGGTTTTTTATCATATAAAAATATGTAACAGAAGCGTCTTTTAATGGTTAAACCACAGCAGAACCTTTCAGAGTATTTTGGACCAATCAAACCTCAATATTTTGGGCTTATGTTTGTTGGGTAACTAGATATACATGTTATCTACAATCCTTATGTTTTGACCAAAGCTCGGATCACATTTTAAACTAGGGTTTTTGGGTCTGCAATGTTGACTGGTCTAAAACTGACACTTTGGTAGAATTATAATATCTCGAGTTCTACTCGCTCAAATAAATTCAAACTAATTTTGAATGAAAGATAACACAAAAACCTAGGTTTGGACATAAATAACACGCTAAGATCATATTTTTACATTTAGTTATGATGTTCCAAAGATTAGGGTAGAAAGCTCAAATTGCTCAAAACCTAGGACTATCTTGGTTCTAGCCTCTTAGTTTCATGTGTGTAAGTTTTTGACCCATCTTTTTTGTATACATATGTTGAACATCAATATATCAATGTTTCAGAGTTTATAGAAGTCATGGACTCCATGGTAAAACTCATACCAACTCACAAACACAACATTCATACCCAACAGTCCCAAAAATCCAACCATAACGCATTTATTTTTGAGTTTTCAGTTCTTGATCTTAGATTTGTGTTTGAAAATAATAAAAGAGGTGTCTGATATGTATAAAATCATTAGTGTTTGAGTATTGATTATCTTGTTTAGAAGTTATTTCTTGGTGATGAAAGGCCTTGGACTTAGCTTTAGCTCCATGGATTCCCAAATTTTCTTGGTTCTTCATCCTCCCCCTTCTTTCTTCTTCTTCTTCTTCTTCTTCTTCTCTCTCTCTCTCTCTCTATGCCAAAAATCAAGGGGGGGGAATGGAAACGAGGCTCTCCTTTTTATTGTTTTTAATAAGAGGTGAAACTTCTCCAAGAAGCTTGGTAAACCATGGGTTAGTTAGGCTTAATCTTGATTAAATGGTGAGATATAACCACGTATATCTATCAATCTTGGCCACCAAGTTTGGGCACCAAGTCCAAGGTGGTTAGCCACTTGAGTATATATATACAGGAAAAAATTCGAATATTTTCACATAAGTTCGTTTCTTGACCTTTCGAGCTTAACTCTTGTCTTAAACAACTTGGACTTATAACTTTGAATTATTATCCTCAATATTAGGGTTTTAATAAATACTTGTGTAGTTCTCACTCTATCCCAGGTCTCGGGCTCGAAAAGGTTAAACGGTCGAGCTGGTTCTTCTTGTCAAACTTATGTTTGAGATTTCGTTTCTTTTAAGATATTCTTTCTTTTCTATTCGTATTTTTGAGTTCGAGTTATTACAATCTACCCTTCTTTAAGAAATTTCATCCTTGAAATTTACATACCTTGCTCGAAGAGACGTGGATATTTCTCATGATAAGACTTTAAAGCCACAGTTCAAACTAATAGTTTCTAACAAACGACCCTATTCACCAATTCAAAATGTCATTATATGCTAACACTCACCCTTAAAAGGGAACAACAATTCAAAGCCTTTGAAGACCAACCCTCACCCTTGTCGGGCTTCACATAATACCTTTGTAGGGCTTACACACGCACCCTTATCGGGTTTACACAACACACCCTCACAGGGCAAACTCTTTTAGATTAATCATACCTTCCATGGTGTTATCCTTAAGAACACACGGTCCCCCACTACAAACTCCAGGTCACGTCTCCGATTATCTACACAACTCTTCTGCCTATCTTGCAATTGCTTCAATCTTTCTCAGATCAACTTAATCTTATCAGTGGTAATTTAAACTATCTCAGGTCCAAGCAACTTCCTCTCTCCAACTTCTTCCCAACAAATTGAGCTTCGACATTTTTTGCAGTACAATGCTTTGTAAGGGGCCATCCCTATAGTTGATTGAAAACTATTGCTATATGTGAACTCGACCAACAGCAAATATTCCTCCCAGCTTTTAGCAAAGTCTAGAACGCATGCTCTCAGCATATCTTCTAAGGTTTGAATTGTCCTCTTAAATTGACCGTCAGTCTACGACTAAAAAGCCGTGCTAAACTTTAGAGAAGTCCCCAATGCTTCTTGTAAGCATGTCTAAAATCTGGACGTAAAACATGGGTCCTTGTCTGATACTATAGAAATTGGTTCTCCGTGTAGCCTAACAATCTCATCAATATAAAGTCGTGCGAATCGATTCATAGAAAATGTCATCTTTATTGGTAGGTAGTGACCTGACTTTGTCGACTTATCCACAATTACCCAAGTAGCGTCATTCCCCTTGGGTGTTCGAGGGAGTCCGGTTACGAAATCTATGGTAATATGTTCCCACTTCCACTCGGGTACAGGTAACGGTTGTAGTAATTCTGCTGGCTTTTGGTGTTCAATCTTAACTTGCTGGCATACTAAACATCTTGTCATGAAATTCGCTACGTCTTTCTTCATCCCACTCCACCAGTATCTTTCTTTTAAGTTTCTATACAACTTCGTACTTCCCGGGTGCATGGTGTATGTTGAGTTATGTGCTTTATCTAAGAACTGCCTCCTCAACTCCCCATTATTGGTCACATACAATCTGTGGCCGGACCACAATACGTCATCTCAAACTTTAAATTATGTCTTCTCTTTAGCTGCTATTTTCACCCTTATCTTGTCCACTTGATTATTCACTAATTGAGCTTCTCGAATTTGATCTAATAAGGATAGTCTTATGCTCAGAGTTACTAATAGGCCTCCATTCTTTCCTATGGTAAGATGGGTTCTAATCGTTCGCATTTCAGAAAATGTACCAACTCGTACCACTTGTAGATGCGCTATTTTTCCTAATGGTTTTTGACTTAGGACATCCGCTACGACGTTAGCCTTCCCCATATGATAGTGAATTGTGTAGTCATAATCCTTAATTAACTCCATCCATCTCTTTTGTCTCAAGTTCAGCTCTTTTTGGGTAAAAATATACTTCAAGCTCTGATGATCTGTAAAGATCTCACAAGGGACGCTATACAAATTATGTCTCCATATCTTGAGCGCAAAGACGATTGCGGCTAACTCTAAATCATAGGTAGGGTAATTCTTCTCATGAGGTTTTAATTGTCTGGATGCATAGGCGATAACTTTCCCATGTTGCATCAAAACACAACCCAAACCTTGGTGTGATGCGTCGCTATAGATAACATAGCCCTCATTGCCTGACGGAAGGATAAGTACAGGTACTGACACTAGTTTAGACTTCAACTCTTGAAAACTTCGTTAACATCCATTGGACCATTCAAAATTGACATTCTTCTAAGTAAATCGAGTCAAGGGTTTTGCAATCAGGGAAGTCCCGAATAAAATGCCAGTAATAACCAGCTAACCCCAAAAAGTTTCGTATCTCTGTCACACTAGTTGACCTTTTCCAATTGACTACTGCTTCCACGTTCATTGGGTCCACTTGTATTCCCTCTCCGGATAAAACATGACCCAGATACACCACTCTATCCAACCAAAACTCACACTTTTCAAATTTTGCATGTAACTAGTGCTTCCTGAGGATCTGCAAAGAAATCTTCAAATGTTTTCTGTGTTCCTCCTTACTCCGAGAGTATATTAGAACGCCATCTATGAACACAATCACGAATTGGTCTAGAAAACTTCTAAACACTCGATTCATCAGGTTCATAAACACCGCAGGCGCATGCGTTAACCCAGAAGGCATCACCACAATTTCATAATGCCCGTAACGGGTCCTAAAGGCAGTCTTGGGCACATCTGACTCCCTCACTTTCAATTGATGGTATCCTGCCCTCGAGTCTATCTTTGAGAAGACTCTGGCTCCTTACAGCTGGTTGAACAGGTCGTCTATCCTAGGCAAAGGATGTTTGTTCTTAACGATCACCCTATTCAATTGTCAATAGTCGATACACATCCTCAGTGTTCCATCCTTATTTTTCACGAACAGTGCAGATGCTCCCCATAGTGAGACACTAGGTCGAATGAATCATTTTCTAATAACTCATGTAATTGTTCCTTCAACTCTATTAGCTCAGCATGTGACATTATATAGGGAGGAATAGACATTGGCGCTGTGTCGGATAGAGATCGATTGTAAACTCCACTTCTCGGTCTCGGGGTAATCCTGGTAAATCATCTGGAATAATGTCTAAAAACTCACAAATCACTGGTACATTTGAAAGCTTATTTTCTTCCATCTTTACGCCCATCACATGTGCCAAAAAAAAACCCTGGCAACCCCTCTTCAACATCTTCGAAGCCTTAATGGCCAACATGATATGGATGGATGTTCTACTCTTGTCCCCTTGAAAAACGAATTCCTCCTCCCTGGGTATCCTAAAGATTACTCTTTTTCTAAAATAGTCTAGCGACGCATGATAGGATAACAACTAGTCCATCCTAAGAATCAAGTCAAACTCAGACATAACCAAATGCATTAAATCAACCAACATCTCCCTATCTTTTATATTCAACATACAATCTTTACATACACTTTTAATTACTACTCTAACCTTATGACCATCAAGACTAATACCGCCACTTGAACCTAATGCGTCACTAGGGCTAAACATACCACATAGACTAAATGCTCCACAGGTATATGCTTACCCATACGAACCCAATCACAACCATCGTCATAACACAATATAGGTTCACATATTTCCTTCATGTACATACCACTCACCCAACAATCCTTTAATTGAACAGTACTAACTCTTGATTCTAAAATCTCTTACCATCATCACTCAATCCCTTCACACATTCTCTACTACAAAATTGAACCAAGAACCACTTTTGCACTTTAACTATTTCATCTTACCCGCATTTTACCAAGACACTCGATTCACTCAAGGCCAATTACAAAAATCTTATCCATTCATTCGTATAATCTCACTTACGCTTCCACTATTCTCATCCAAATACTTATTTCTTCCATGTACTCACACTAAGTTGCTACGTAACTCCATCGAAAACAACAAAATTATATCACCCTTTAAATTCTCATACATAGAGTCCACACATTTTTGTGAAAAAATTTCTTCTCTATACAAGCAGCATTTACGCACCAATCCAAACAAGCTTACCCTAACGAATCACATCACAAAAGGTTTTCGAAAGCAATTTCTTTACGACTCACACCGATACCACAACAGAAACCAAATACCAACTCCATAAAAGCTACACAATCTAGACATCAAACGAATATAAATCGATACTTAAGATCCTATCATGTGAACAACTCGGTCTGTCTAAAATGCGTACTCCACCCCTCAACCAAATTTTCAGCGTTAGTTGGACTAACTGTTCCCACAAACTCCTTGGCACCCAAATTATTGAATTGTTTAACTACAGAGTTACTCGTCCTTCTGGCCCGCGTTGCAATTCATCTTATGCTATGTTCACCTGTCTTGCATAGTTGTTCATCTCGATAACTGTCATTCTTGTTTTAATCAGAAAACTTAGTCCCTTCTTAAATGTTCTACACCTTGTCTCCTCATCAGGTATAAGCTGGGTGGCATATTGTGCCAACTCTGTAAACTTCATCTCGTATTTGGCCATAGTCTTCCTTCCTTGTTCAAGGTCGATGGATTCTTGCTCCTTCGCATACTTGTAGTTTATGGGCTTGTACTGCTGGTCGAATGCTTTCTCAAAATGATCCCAAGTGATTCTCTGGGGAACGGGAGGTTCTACTCTTAGCACTAGCATCTTCAGTGATCGCTCTGTGGTTTCCCACTAGTTTTCTACTTCTGCAAGGCTAAGGGTTCCTGTGAACTCCTTTGCACCCAGATCCTTAAATTATTTGATTAAGGAGTTACTATTCCTCTCAGCTTGCATTGTGATCCAACTCACATTTGGTTCGATCAGTCTTGCGATCACCTCCAACATGTTAGCAGTTGCGTCAGGTTCTACCGGTCCCACTTGTGGAGATTCTCCTTGTCGCACCTCATTATACTGGTTCGGGTTGAATGACTCTTTGTTCGGGTTTCTCCATGCTCTTTCCTATCGTCGGGAAGCTATGACTTAGGGCTCAACACAAAAGCCCAACTTATAAACATAAGTGTAAGAACAACACAAAAGCCCAACTTATAAACATAAGTGTAAGAACAAATTATCTATAAAAATTTTTAATGACACAAGGGTCCTCTCCCTTAATTTGATAACCCACTTAAACTTCGCAAATTGATTGCAACACAAGACCCCTCCCGGGTTATCTCTCTAATATGATAACTTTCTTAGACTTCCAATTAGGACCCTGCGCCAGCAGAACGCGTTTCCCAAATGGACCTTAAAGCCAGTCAGTCATATGCCCAAATGCAAAGGTATAGCAACCCCAGGCCTAAACCACTCTTCTCAGCAAACCACGAGACGACACACTTAACCTACGGTTCACCATAGACCACACTTTGATAAGTTTACAGAACCTATAACCTAGGGTTCCGATACCAAATGTAATACTCCGCTCTCGCAAGGCACCAAACTTGTATAAAGAGATGTGATCCCACCGCAGACTGGTAGCTAAAGAGAAAGATAAGGGATAATGATATTAAGAGACCAAATAAGAACTTCTAAGCAACCACAACACCTTAATGTCAAAAGGGGTATACATGAGTCACTAAGAATTTGCCATCCCAAGGGCATACATTACTTTTAAAACATCAAAACCTTTAGGTCCTATACATGAAGCTCTGCAAAAACTAAAAAGTAAACAAAAAAAAACTAGACCAAAATGATTCCCAACACCAAATCCAAAACTACTCGACGACGCCTGTGGTGGACCAACTCCTAGCCGTTCCTGGTATCTGCAACAATAGAGATTACAGGAGAGCGCACTTAGCATTATCATGAACAGAAAAGATAGTTACTTAGTTAAGGATAATTAAAAACTCTTTCTAAAATATTTCATCACATTTTTCATGAAAACATAGAAACTGATACATTTGCTTGAACATGAAAACATCACAGATTATACAAAACTTTCTTAATACTACAAACAGAAATAGGTTCCTAGCTCAACCACCACAATTAAAAAAAAAACCACTTTCTCAAAACTAGACTCAAACCTCAACAGTGTCCAAGTAGTCATCAACTGCACGACCAGGAGTTTCGACGATACCGTAACCTCAATTCGCAATGCACGGATAGCAACGTGATGGAATAAGGGTCACTTTCTACCAAAAATGAGTGGTATGTGCTAAAACTTGGGACTTAGCCTAAAATCTTTTAAGGAAAAAACCCCAGCTTAACAGGAAACCTCCGCTATATGGACAAATGTAAAACTCATAGTTGGGTAACCTCCCTCATAACGGGATATAAAGAGCCAAAAATCCTTGTAACTTGACACTTTGGAACAACTACACAATATTAACCATACATTTATAATAACATCATACTAGCTCAAAATATCATGGATAGCACACTTGAATTAAAAATGTCATAGCTTTTGAAAACAACAGATTCATGCGATCGTCAAACTGCTCATAGTTCAAAACATGCGCTTCAAAGCATTTTCATGCATCATTTATATAAACTCAAGTTCAAGATAATGACTAAACACTCTCACCTTGTATTATATGCGCATAAACCGAGCCTCCCCGACAAGCTAACCAGGACCCTTGGGTTCTACAACCTCTGTGCCTAACAAGTAAAGCACGACTCGACCGTTAACACGGAATTCTCCCCCTTTAACATGTGAAAATAAAATGATTCTAATTGTTGAATGTTTTTTTGATTTTAGGAACCATGGTTACTTTCTTTTTAGGTTTAAAGGGTACTACCTACTTGCCCAATCCTTCACTTGTTTAAGGATTTAACTTAACCATTTATTACTTTTTTCCAATCATTAAATTTTAAAGTACTGCAGTATTTTAAGGCACTTAGACTTGGAGTTGGATTATAATTTTTAGTGAAGATTTAGATTACAATATTATCTATAACTTTCATGTTTAACACCAAAGCTAAAACCTAAGGAAACTAGGTGAAAAACTTGACGCAAACAAAAATGGTTCAGCACTTGCACAGAAAATTGATCAGAAAAGTGTCTCTGTTGGTCTCGGTTTTGGGGCATCAAATCAAGTCAAAGTGAGCCCATTCTTGGATATGTTCTATCTTAACATGTTCCCTACAAGTATTATGAAGAGTGCTGGGGGTAGTTATTTGAAAAAACTTAGAGATATAGGCCATTGTGTAAAACAGGTTCTGTCAGCCACCAAACCCTCAGTAGAATCAATTTTGGACAGAGAGTTTGAAATGGGTTTGAGGAACTTTCCCAAGGTATCTAGGTCTGATTTTCGAACAACAAGTAGCTCAATATGTTACCTACAATATTCATGTAGACCACGTTCGGAGTAGATCACTCAAACTAACGGTTTTTGGTCATATACAAATATGTGACAGAAGTGACTTTTAATGGCTGAACCACAACAGGGACTTTCAGAGTATTTTGGACCTATCAAACCTCAATATTTTGGGCTCATTTTCTGTGGGTAGCTCGATATATATGTTATATATAACCTTTATGTTTTGACCAAAGCTCGAATCTCATGTTAAACTAGGGGTTTTGGGTCAGCAATGTTGACTGGTCTGAAATCAACACACTTTGATAGAATTACAATATCTCAAGTTCTACTCACTCAAATGAGTTCAAAACAATTTTAGATTAAAGATAACACAAAAACCTAGGTCTGGACATAACGAACATGATAAGATCATATTTTTACATTTAGTTATGTTGTTCCAAAGATCAGGGTAGAAAGCTCAAACTGCTCAAAACTCAAGCCTATCTTGGTTCTAGCCTCTTAGTGTCATGTGCGTAAGTTTTTGACCAATCTTCTTTATATACATGTGTTGAACTTCAATATATCAATGTTTCAGAGCTTGTAGAAGTCATGAAACTCGTGGTAAAACTCATACCAACTCACAAACACAACATTCATACCCAACAGTACAAAAAATCCAACCACGACGCCTTTATTTTTGAGTTTTTGGTTCTTGATCTTAGATTTGTGTTTGAAAATAATGAAAGATGTATTTGATATGTATAAAATCAGAAGTGTTTAAGCCTTGATTACCTTGTTTAGAAGTTTTTTCTTAGTGATGGAAGGCCTTGGACTTAACTTTAGCTCCATAGATTCTCAAACTTCCTTGGTTCTTCCTCCTCCTCCTTCTTTCTTCTCTTTTCTTCTTCTCTATCTCTCTCTCTCTCTCTCTCTCTCTCTCTCTCCCAAAATTCAAGGGTGAAAATGGGAATGAGGCTCTCTTAATGAGAAACTTCTCTAAGAAGCTTGGTAAACCATGGGTTAGTTAGGCTTAATCTTGGTTAAATGGTGAGATATTACCATGTATATCTATCAATCTTGGCCACCAAGTTTGGGCACCAACTCCAAGGTGGCTTGCCACTTGAATGTGTATACATATATATATATATATATATATATATATCAAAATAATTGTTTTTATTTAATTATAGGAAAAATTTTTGGTATTTTCACATAAGTTCATTTCTTGACCTTTCGAGCTTAACTCTTGTCTTAAACAATTTAGATTTATAACTTTGAATTCTTATCCTCAATATTAGGATCTTAATATATAATTGTATAGTTCTCACTCTATCTCAGGTCTCAGGCTCAAAAAGGTTAAACGATCGGGCCGGTTCTTCTTGCCAAACTTATATTCGAGATTTCGTTTCTTTTGAGATGTTCTTTCTTTTTTATTCATATCTTTGAGTTCGGGTTAATACATTAAGGGGTATCATCAATTTCAATCATTCGAGACATAAATTCCATCAATAATTAATATTTACAATATAAATATTACCGCTATCCAACTCATCGGGAATATAGACCTATATAAGATCGTACCCTCTAATAAATCAAAATAACGAGTATTAAATATACACAAATAATTAATTATTTCAGGATTAAGGGTATAAGGACTCTAATGATAATCATGGGGTGTGAATTAAATTATATAGTCAGTATAAAATTAATTACTCCAATGTGCCCTATTTAGTACACACAAAGTGTACTAGCATAGAACATTAGAACAATAGACGACGCTATTATCTGTTTCTCATAACCAAGACAGACCTACTAAAACTCTGTACTACAGTCATACCGATGGTATATCCATTTGTTGGAGGCAATACTGCCAAGATCTTTGTTTTCGTAAAACGATTTTCAAGAAAAATTAACTGGACGGACAAACGCCGAAACGGGTTCCAGATAAAAATTCTGACGTCGAACAATCAACAATAAACCCGTACAACCAAAATTAATTTAGAAGAATACCTCTTGTAGATCTAATCTTCAACTACGACTTTATTTGGAGTTAAAGCTCCGGTCAGATCTTCTACTGTATTCCCTTATGCGATCCTCGAACGTAGTGCGAGCCATGATCCTCTAAGAACTTGTACCGGCAGAATCCCGATATAATTTTTTAAGTCTTGAAAGATAAAAATAATATATCAATGGGAATATGAAAATCCATCTAAACTGGTTCAGCCTACCCGCATATATATAGGGCAACAGTAGGGATCGGGAGAGTAATTATGAGTAAGACATACAGTGGAACACAGATACCTACGGGAGGTTTCAGCAATTATGGAAAGTCGCAGCGGTTTCTGCAATTTCTATAAAACACTAAATTACAGTTCACACCACTAAAGAACTATAATTGCACTCTGACCCATAATCAGGACCTTCTTGTATTGAGCTCATGTTATTAAATGCTTACCATTTCTCCCCACATTAAGATTCCCAATACCCGCCAATTAAATTTAATTACTGACAATGTAATTTAATCGACATTCTCATATTCCTTAAGCCATTCAACTTAACTTATTTGACCGCCGGATAATTAAATCTACCTGCAGGGTTTGACCCGGTCAAAACTTATAAGTATCCTTAAGGGGGTATCATCAATCCCAATCATCGAGACGTCGATTCCCTCAATCAGTAATATTTTTTATATAAATAATACCGCTATCTAACTCACCGAGAATATAGACTCATATAAGATCGTACCCTCTAATTAATCAAAATAACGAATATTAAATATACACAAATCAATAATTATTTCAGGATTAAGAGGATAAGCACTATTCATAATAATATTAGGGTGTGAATTAATTTATATAGTCAGTAGTCAGTACTAAATAGTTCGTTCAATACATGCAAAGTGTACTGACACAGAGAGTCAGAACAATAGACGACGCTATTATCTATTCCCCGTAACCAAGACAGGCCTACTAAAGCTCTGTGCCACAGTCGTACCGATGGTATGTCCATTTCTATTTAAACTATGAACATAAAACTTATATTCTGCAAGAAACTAAAATCTGGTCTTCTGTGTGTAAGTCGTACTCTACACACCAGATTAAATACTATACAGAATATTAGACATCCATGCATATTAAAGAAATGATACACATACATTGCTCATAAAGATTCTCATAAAATAGAAAATTAATTTTAAAAATAAAATTAAATATTAAAAATATAATTTTCAGTATACCAACCCTAGCAATCTTCCACTTATACTCAAAACCATGTTGCCATACATCTGACTCCCATACCTTCTACATGACTATCAAAAGTCTTAGCTGGTAAGTTCTTTATAAAGAATCTGCAGGGTTGTCTCCTAATGCAAGCACTATGTCTAACTGAAAATCTGAGTCTGTGTACCCCAAAGGTACCAGACTGTCTGCCTGGTAAATCAACATATAATCCTTAATCCTTTTCATGTACTTGATTATATTCTTTACTGCAGTCCAATGCTCCTACCCTGGGTTAGACTGATATCTGCTAACTATGCCAACGGCAAAGCAAATGCGGGGTCTAGTGCAAAACATAGCATACATAAGACTTCCTACTACCGAAGCATAAGGAACTACCTTCATCTTCTCTATCTCATCAGGTGTCTTAGGACACTGATCTTTAGATATAGTGATTCCATGCCTGAAAGGGAGAAATCCTTTCTTGAAATTCTGTATGCTAAAACGAGCAAAGATACCATCGATATACTTTACTTGTGATAAGCCCAACATCCTTTATTTTCGATCTCACATAAGCTTGATCCCAATGATGTGACTGGCTTCTCCCAATCCCTTCGTATCGAACTACCCAGATAACCATACTTTAACCGTAGATAATGCCCCCACATCATTTTCGATGAGCAAGATTTCGTCTACATAAAGTACTAAGAAGATCACCACGCTTCCGTCACGCTTCTTGTACACAAAAGACTCATTCGAACTTTGATCAAAATCATAAGATTTTATAGTTTGATCAAATCGAGTGTTCCAAGACCTTGATACCTGGTTAAGTCCATAAATAGATCTCTTAAGCTTGCATAACATGTGCTCCTGGCCCTTTGCAATGAATCCGTCAGGTTGTATCATATAGATACGCTCGTCAAGAATTTCGTTAAAGAAAGGTGTCTTGACGTCCATTTTTCAGATGAGCGACAATAGATAAGAGAATCCGGATAGACTTAAGCATGCCTACCAGCGAAAAGGTTTTCTCATACTCGATCCCTTCTTTCTGAGTGAACCCTTTAGCAACAAACCTAGCTTTGAAGGTTTCAACCTTTCCGTCTACTCCTCTCTTCCTCTTGTAGATCCACTTGCATCCAATAGGTTTTATCCCTTTGGGTGGTTCTACAAGTTTCCAGACTTGATTGGAATACATAGAATCCATCTCTAAATTCATAGCTTTTTGCCAAAGATCTGCATCTTTATCTTGCAGTGCTTCATTATAGTTACAGGACTCGGTATCCAGTTCTGCCGGGATCTTGTCAAAAGACTCTTCCAAGAACATATACCGGTCAGGTTGATGAACGACCCTCCCACTACGACGAGGCACTACTTGTGTCTGTGTACTAGTAGTAACAGGCTGTGCATAATCTGAACCCTGTGCATCAACACCATGTTCTTGATTTGCACCTGTCCCGATAATCCTCCCACTACGACGAAGTAATGGAATATCAGTGACTTGTGGTTCCTCTTCCGTTCTACTGGCATTTCCTCTCAATTCTTCTAGAACAATTTTGCTATTGGGCCTGTGGTCCATAATATAATTCTCTTCCAAGAACCGACCATTGGTGCTAACAATGACCTTCTAATATTTAGGATTATAAAATAGACCACCCTTCGTTCCCTTGGAATACCCCACAAAGAAACAAACTTCTATCCTCGGTTCCAACTTATCCACATTCCCTTTCAGCACATGTACTAGACACCCCCAAATCCGAATGTGTTTCAGACTAGGCTTGCGCCCGGTCCACAATTCTATGGGAGTAGAATGTACTGACTTAGAAGGTACCATGTTCAGAATATAAGCCGTTGTCTTCAAAGCGAGTCCCCAAAACGAATGTGGTAAACCTGAAAGTGCCTCCACTTCTAATGAACTCAAAGGTCTATCTGCTACCAGTCTATTTATCCATTTTAAATTAATATGGCCCAAGCGTAAGTATTAAAGAAACATTTGATTCATTAAAGAATGAAGCTTTCTCTTATATGATAAATTAGATGTGTTATTCATTTCAGTTAGTTACAGTGTAGGAGAGATTAGAGTAATAATATAAAAATTATTCACCAATGTACCAGAAAAGATAACTCATTTATTATCCTTAATAACCACAAAGTTATTAAAATAAACAAAATATCTGTCTTTAACCAATCCAGAAACGAAAACTAAGTTCCTTCTAATGGCAGGTACATAAAGACAATCTCTCAATATTAAAACCCGATCTCTACCAAAATTGAGAGTGACATCTCCTACTGCAATTGCTGTTACATTTGTATTATTACCCATATGCAAGTAAATCTCCCAATCACTAAGTTGTTGGGTTTCCTGCAACCCTTGCAATAAATTGCATACATGATTATTGGCTTCTGTATCTATACACTAGGTACCGATAGATAACACACTAAACATGTTTCCACAACTAGTGAACAGAAATTACTGTGTTTATTCAGCCTTTTGAGAAAAATTGGGCATAACTTTTTTCAGTGTCAGGTCTGGTTACAGTGAAAATATCTGTCTTTCGGCTTTTTTACACCAGTCCATGGCCCACTAACTACCCTGAAAAATGTGCCTCCCTGTTTCTGAACATTTTTCTTCTTCATGCCTTTCGGCCCCGAGGAAGAACATTTTTCTGAAATAGACACATTTTTTGGTATTGAAAGAATACCATTTGTAGTTAAAGCTATATGCATGTTACATTTTCAGTCAACAAAATTTGGTCCCGTAAGTTTGTTTTCTTTTGAGTATTGAAGCGAGTAGGTTGAAATCCATTTTAATGTTGAGAATCACATAATTAAATAAAACCGTTAATTATGATGAGCAAAATTTTGAATTTATTTTAATTTGGTTTCCTTTACCATTTTAAAATTAATTCGCCAACAGCCTGGTAACCCGAGAATAGTATGCCACGATGGATGGACGTCTACTATCCTTCATAAGACCAGACAGGCCAATTTCTTTTAATTTGACTATCCAGGCAACTGACCATACCAAGTAAAATTAAATAGCTGATATAGCTTCAGTCCAGCATATAATAGCAGTGACTCAGATGGAGAGGATACTATTATATATAGCTAAGTGTTAACCATCACCTAATCCCAAATTAATCGCTTCGCAATGAACCCTTCAGATGGAAAAGTGATTCACACTAACAATTATCTAGAATTATCCCTAAAGGAGGTTTGTATTAGCGATACCGCAATTAATATGTCCGATGGGGAGGAATACCTTACTGCCAACATGCAGGGTTTAATTGCATCGCCTACAAACTGGTGATGGAGACCGCAGAATTTATATGTGAATAAATTCTCTTTCCCATTTAGATTTTTAAAATATTTTTTAGGGTTATAAAAATTTGTTTAATTAAAATAAATTTATTAATTTCGAAAGCCGCACGATCTGAAAGAATCAAATATCTTTCCGTGTACACGATTGCAAATATTCTAATTTATCATAGCATCTTTCGAAAATTACACGATCTGAAAGAATTAAATATCGTTCCGTGTACACGATTCCAAAGATTCTGATTTATCAAACCATCTTTTCATGTTTAAATGCGCAACAAATAAAATTTAATAATGCACAGTTTTTCCTCCAGCTTTTCAGCTAAGGTAGTGATTAAATTTATTTATTTATTTTATTTTTCGTTTCACATTTTGCAAAAAATAATAATTTATTTCGATTATACGTTTTTTTATTTAATTAATTCAAAATTCAGAATTAATTCCCATATTTTTTCAAGATATCTGATTGAAAAAAAATCTTCTTAAACGTGATATTTTGTAAAAAATAAAATATCTAAAAAAATTATTTAATTAAAATTAATTAATTAAAAAAAATATTTTATTTTTTATTACAAAATATTTTAATTAAAATCGAATATTCAAATTAATTAAATTAATATGATAAAAGTAGTATTTATCTTCCACGTAATTAAAATATAAATACAATATAAATATAAATTTTAATTTTATGATCCGATTGAAACTCTAAAGAGTTTCGATATCCTGTTCATAATAAACTTCTTGTTATTTCGGTTGCTTTAGGATTTCTCAATTCTATCCAATCCACAAAATTTAGCTTTTTACAGCGGTGATCCTACTAAAACTCTACTTAGAAAGCTGCGGTTTTATCCTTCAAAGCCACCGCAACAAACACGCCGACAGAACCGCGTGACTCAAGCTTGGAAACCGCTGGATTGCATTGATTGAAACTGTGCCGCGTTTGGGAATTGCTCCGAAGTGCCGCTTCAATATTTGGGATTGCACCGATTGCTTGGGAATCCGCCTGGAATAAGAAAACACTGTACTGATTTGGAATCAAGCGGCTTGGGACATGGAATCCGGCTCTTTCTTTGAGAATATCCGGCGCACTGTTTGCGCCACAATGATCTTGAAATTGCACAACAGTGCGCTTGATTGGTGACCACTCTTTCCCTTTTTAAAAAAAAAAGGCGCCCCTTTTTCTTGGAAAATTGCTTCAGTGGGCTTGGGATTGCAGCGGCTAATTGGGAAAACCGGCTATTGCTGCTCCTTTTTGGAAACTGCTGGACTGGAATTGGCTTCATGCTTTAAACCACTCCCTGCGCCAGCTGTTTGGGAAAGCTTCACTGTGATTGGCGCCTGGAGGAGACTGCCGGCCGTTTGAGCCCATTCGGCCGACGACTGTTTGCTCCTTTTTGGCCGGCAGCTGTTTGAACCTTCTCCTTTTTTTTTATAATCCAGAAAAATAAAACTGGAGAGAAAAAATTTCACGGCTAAAACCACCGGAACCATCGCCAATTGCCGCCGCTAACCACCGCCGTTTCTTCCATACCTGTTCTTATTTTTCTTTCTAATAAACTAAAAACAAGAACTTAAAGAATATAAAAAAAATTACATCGAAACCTATGTCCGTAGGCTCACATTCAATTTAAAAATTAATTAATCTAGCACGGTCAACTCCCGTTGTTAAAAAATTAATTAAATCATCATCAACGCATTCAATCAAATATGAAAATAAATGATGATCATAAAATCGGGATTAGAACGCCTGCAAAACAAAGTTAGCACAGTTCTAAAACTACCTGACCCTGACAATCGTAAATAAAAAATAAAACGGCTCTGATACTAATTTGTTGGAGGCAATACTGCCAAATCTTTGTTTTTGTAAAACGATTTTCGGTAAAAAATTAACTGGACGGGCAAACGCCGAAACGGACTCCAAATAAAAATTTTGACATCGAACTATCAAAAATAAACCCGTGCAACCAAAGTTAATATAGAAGAATAACTCTTGTAGATCAAATCTTCAACTACGACTTGATTCCGAGTTGAAACTCTGGTTAGATCTTCTACTGTACTCCTTTATGCGATCCTCGAACGTAGTGTGAGTTACGATCCTCCGAGAACTTGTACCGGCAGAACCCCGATATAATTTTTTAAGTCTTGAAAGACAAAAATAATATATCAATAATAATATAAAAATTCATCTAAACTGGTTCAGTCTACCCGCATATATATATGGTTACAGCAGGGACTTTGGGAGTAATTATGAGTAAGATTTCTAGTGGAACACAGATACCTACGGACGGTTTTTGCAATTATGGAAACTCGCAGTGGTTTCTGTAATTTCTATAAAATACTGAATTACAGTTCACACCACTAAAGAACTATAATTGCACTCTGACCCAT
>JAOTRH010447339.1:0-31399 GCA_034768845.1 Heliamphora exappendiculata
GGTTGTTAGTTACAAGCTATCAAGGATAGACTAAAGGCCGGAAGATAAAAAGAATACATTATCTAAATACTATCGTCCGACAATAAAAACAGCCCTTACATTACTTTAATCATTGTATTCAAACTTGAAAACAACAGAGGAAGTAAAAAAAGGCTCTAAAATATAAAAATGCCATAAATACCAAGTGCTTGCAACAAATATCAGAGTCAAATATTTACACCTAAATGTTCCAGATATAAGATTAAGTTGTAGTTTTTGTTAAGAAATGTGCCGTATAGTACATAGATAGCGAAGTTTGTTACCAAATCAATTGATGCTCCCATGGAATGAAATGTTGAATATGTTAAAGATGTTTGTGAAATTTTTTATTGGCTGAAGATAATGTACCAAGTTTGTGGGGAAATTGATTTATTTGACAACAACGTGGGCTGACATTTACTTTGGGTGGAAAAACCAGATTAATATCTATTGTCCGATCTTTCAGACAGATACGATCCTCCAGAGGTGTCATCCCTCAGCTCTTCAGGATGCCCTGGTTACAATCCTAATACTTACCCACCAAACTTTGGAGGACTTTATTGTTTTTAATTATTATTATTATTTTCTGATAAGTAATTAAAATTGTATAAAAATGTATTAAGGGAATGTCACCCAAAAAGGAGTAGAACCCAATACAATATATATGGGATACAATATATATGGGAGACGGGCAGAAATCTCTCCCATAAAAAATAGGAAGAAACCTCAAAAACTCTGAAAAAGAAAGGGATAACAACTCTATCTAATCAACTGTTTCATCGATTATAGATGTACCGTTCTCACATAACCAACTATACAGAGTACAAAGAACACTCTTCAACCTATACAACAGTGACTAGACCCTCTTGATAGATCGCTTATTCCTTTCCAACCATTTCAGTCACTTTAAACACAATGGAGCCAGCACCCACGCCCTTCTCCTACTTGTCGGGACTCTCACCCCCCTCCAACCCAACAAAACCCCATCGTGCCCTCAAATACTCAATTTACTCCAAACATCATCAACGTAAAACACCATAGCTCCCTAGTGAACTTGCAATAAATAAACAAATGAGAGATTATCTTTCCCTCCTTACATGGGCAATAACAATTAGTTAACACCAAACCCCTCTGCATTAAGTTACTGATGTCAATTCGATGAGCAGTGACCCAAGTAAAATGCCACCATGGGGGTTGGGGGGCGGTTCCCGATGTCAAAATGTTTCGATGAGCAACGACCCAAGCAAAATGCCACCTTGGGGGGGGCGGGGGTCCCGACACTTCTCCATGGAAAGATTGCCCCTTTAATACTCAGAAGGCACAAGTAGAATGATCAAATATTTGAAAAAATCCCTACAATCCATTCTCCATCTAATAGAGTACACTTAACCACCTACTAAGCTATGATTGTACGATATCCCCAAAAGAAGTAGAAGCTGCTCTAGCTTCTAGTACTACACTCCTTCCTCAACCCATTCTCCCAAAAAGAGGTGTCAGAGTCTCTTCGCAAATAGTCTGCAACCATAACCTCTCTATCCTTTGCCAAAGCGCCTCTATTTATAGAAATCTTAGAGTTTTAAGCATGGACCTTGAATTTCAGATTTCATCTTGCAAATTAGTACACTAGAAACCATTGATATTTGGTGACAAGTAGTGGAACGAAAATTTTGTTTGAGAGGGGGCAACTTTATGCCAAAGAGTTGCATTTCTATACGAAAGAATAATACACACCTGTTAAAAAAGTCATCTTTGTGCAAATATATATGTATATTGTGATGTCTCATCCCACTTTGGTGGGAGATAAAAAATAAGTGTAATATATAATGAAACATGTGGGCTACTACTAATAATTTGAGTTAAGTATTTTGAGCCTTGTTGTTAGGCTATTCCTTCAAGATACTTGGCTAATAGTATAATTAGGTCATTTTCAAATGGTATCAGAATAATCCATGATCTCATAGAGGGCTTAGTGGTAGTTTGGTTAGAGAAGTATAGGCTCCAGAAAGCAGTAGAGGTCATGCTAGGTAGTATACTATGTGTCCGCTTATAAGCTACTATTCCACATCGCTAATTAGGGTAAAAAAGATGGTCAATGCAATAGAAGTTGTGTTTTTTAGTGAGAAATATTGTGATATTCCATCCCACATCGATGGGAGAGAAGAATAAATATAATATATAATAAAACATGGAACTACTACTAATAAATCTTGAATTTATGCATTCTGAGCTATGTTGTTAGTCTTTTCATTTAATTTGCTAGGCTAGTAGTTTATTTGATATATATATATAGTTTTTTAGGGGTAATTAAGTGTGATATAGAAAGATTAAAGTATACATGTTTACGAGAGGCATTCTCCAGGCAATTACAGACATATCCCATCAAAGGTGGATCCCTTCTTACCAAAAAACCAACCAAACCCCCACAATCGAGCCATAGATATACTATTCTAAGACAAGACAAAACAAATTCCTTGAATGACTACAAGGGTATACACTAAACAACATTACAAACTCATCCCCATATCTGATATCCTTGGATGGCTAAACAAGCCATCCTAAATGCCTGAACCATGACAGAATACATCACCCGTCTTATTGCCAACCAGCTAAGGTGTCAAAGCAAGGATAACAACTCAGAAATCAAGGGTAGATGGAACCCCTAACCAAGCCCAAAGGTAATAGATCAAGGACAAACTAAGCCCCAGAGTGAACCCTCTGATCATCAAAAGCCTAGACCATCTCTAGGGCATCTCCGCCATCAGAGCCTGCCAATAACCTATTAGTGACTGAAAACCAGCGCATCACCTGAGAATCCAAACAAACCACCTACTGGCTAGTGTAGAAATCGTGGTCCGCAAGGACACCCCAATGGAACATCAAGCGTAGTGAGTAGAGGAGCCAGAGGTGGATGGACCCCTAACAAAACCAAACAGCATGCTAGAAGACATATCAGCCCCAGAGCAAAACCCCGGATCATTGAAATGTAGGCCAACCGCTAGGAAACTCCGCCATCAGATCCAGTCGATGCAACTATCGGCTGCTACAAGCACCTCTTCTCACAAGCCCATCAGCATACCCACACCATCTGCACCGAAGAACTCAGCACCTCGAATATACAACGCGCTCCCTGGGTTGTAGGGAGGAGAATATATGCTGAAAGAGGACCTCGGACTAGTACAAGGAACACACCTAACAAAAAGATGTGCTCATAGTGGGCTATCCAATTGTCACACAACAAAGAAAGCCGAAGGGTAAAGCACAACCCATAACCAGACTACCAGGAGATGACCCCCTAAAGAGCGAGGGGTCAAAGGGCTGGAATAAAGAGGGAAACATCGTAGGGCTACGAGCTTAGGAGCCAAGATGAATGGAAATCCTGGCCAAGCCCAAGAGGAGACAGCGGGCCATGGCAACACCAGCCCCAGAGTGAAAACCCTGGATCATTGCGAGCCTAGATCATCCTTAAGCAGACAATGCCATCGGATTCTATCAAAGAAAACTATCGGTTTTTGACCACAGTCAGCAACACCATGTGATCACAAGCCCAACAACATCCCCTCAGGAATTTATAGTTTTAGGCGGCAATTTGAAAAATGTTACTATAAATGTAAATGTGGAGTTAAAATTTTTGAGAGGGACAGCTGCCCCTCCTGACTAATGTTTGCTCAGCCACTGATGGTACAAGCTTAAGGTACTCATTTGATTTCTGGCCTTCTGTTTGGGACGCTTTTTGCTTCTTGGAATGTCTAGGGTGAAATCTCTTATATTTGGGCTGGGATTTTCAAATCGTGTTCCAGTGAAGAAGGCTTGAGATGTTTATGGTTCAGCATGTAATATGTAATACAATCCATTCTCTATATTATATAATTTATATCCCTCATGCTATGAGGGATATAATATTGAGAATGGATTATACATCATATTGCAAATGCATGATGAGATGTTTATCTTCCTAGAAAGGCGTTGCGGAGAATATTTTTCTCGTCTTTGTAGAATGTTGAGTGCTGCATTATATGCAATATAGACTAAAAATCGAACAGAGTTCTTTTTTATCACTTCACCCTTGGTTTCTTTGTTTTTTATATATATTAAATATATAAAAATATAAAATATATATTTTTCCTATTTCAAAATCAAATCTATTTTTGACTCAATTGATTTTGAAATTGTGAACTTCTCTTTTTGTTGCAACACTTGCTCTTTCCCTTGGACTAAGAAGGGAAGGACAAAAGCGAATTGGTATACTAATTCATTACATATTCATATAGTTTGTGCATAATAAGAAAGGAGAAGGTAGAGGGGAAGGCATCAGTTGTGACCCAGTTGTACATGTTCATCACTTTGCTGGCTTCAAATCTGTGGCCTGCCAAATTACAAGTATGCATCTTTTTTTTTCTTTCTTTTTTGTTTTGAGAGGGTAAGGGGGTAGGGGAGGGGGTAAGTGGTTTATATTTACAAGATGAAACTCCAATTAGTTAATTTATAATATTTGCTGGTCAGTTTCTTCTTCTGTTTTTAATTATTTTTATTTTTGTCTTCAGTTATTTGCAGAATATGTTGTCTGAAATTCAAAGGAGGCTGATAGTTGATACCTCTTTAATCTGTCTTTAACAACCTTTTATTTGAACAATTTGCAGCATGTCTTTTCCATTCAAAAAACTCAATAATTACTTTATACAATGAACACGCGTATCTGCTGAACCTTTGGGGGTTTTGAAATTTTTTAGTGACCTGTACTCATTTGCACTAAATGATGTGATGGAAATTTAAACAACTTTGTGGATAAATGAGGCTGTTATATAAATAAATCCTAGCTATAGATAGTACTGAGTTTACTAAAGTGAAATCACAGTAATTCTGGTTTTTTATTCCTTTGACAGTCTGGTGAGTTGGCAGAAAATGTGTCCAAAATAATTGATCCTCAATTAGTGGATGGGGTGGATATGTCTGAAGTGCAGGTGAATACTGTTCCACTGTAAAATTGTTTTTCATGGTAATAGTGATGTTATTTGATAGGAACCATTCATCTGTGCAGGATGAATTTTCAGCTATAATCACAAAAGCCTTGGTCACATTAGTGAATGGTCTGGAGACGAAATTTGATGCTGAAATGGCAGCAATGACACGCATTCCATGGGGCACACTTGAAAGTGTGGGTGACCAGTCAGAGTAAGTTGCAATACGTGAAAGTTCTGAACTTACAGTATTAGTCCTGGCAATCTTACCACAAATTCTGTGCATTTTCTTGCAGGTATATCAACAGCATAAATATGATCCTTAAGAGTAGTATTCCAGTGCTTGGAAAACTTCTTTCTCCCATCTACTTCCAGTTCTTCTTAGACAAGGTGATCATAAAATTACATAATGGTTTTAGTTTAGATATTTAGCCTTGTAAGGTATGGGATACTTCTTTTTATGGTTTTAAGATGTTTGGAAAGGTATAGTATGTATTTATGTTTTTCCATTATCTTTGATACTCAATTTTGGCAACACAGTGGATTTTGTCCTATTATTCCTCTTTCATTACTTATTGTAATCTGCTTATAGCAATTACATTTGAAGTTCTGTGTCAGAGTTCCTTCTCAATCATTTAGAGTTCCATAGTAAATATTTTTAATAGTTATCGCTGGGTCAATTTTCTCATATCTTAATTTTTTTTTATTCAGCTTGCATCATCTCTTGGTCCACGCTTCTACCAAAATATTTTCAAGTGCAAGCACATATCAGAAACTGGAGCCCAACAAGTAATGCTTCCCTTCAATTTTCTCTGCTTTTTTTTTTCAATATAATGTGTTTGCCATCTGTTAATAATCACTAGTCTATATAACCTAACCTAAGTTATATGGGATCAAGCTTTGATTCTTGCATCAGCATAAAGCTAGAAGGATATTCATAAGGAACACCCTTGCAATTCCATGGGGTTCTAACCTTCTACCGACCATGCGCTGAAAATTTGGAAAAATGTTCCCTGATTCCTAAAATATTTGCCTTGCACTTTCTGAAAAATATACTGTATTTAGTGAAGTATTTTCTTACAAAACTAATAAAAGCTCATTTAAACCTGTGTGTTGAGATTAAGGAGACTGTTCTGTTTTCTTATTGAGAGCTGCTCAGTTTGATATGTGAAGCAATTTCATGCCACTAGTGCATGGGTTAGTTTCTGACAATTTCTTTACAGCTTTGTGTCAAAACTCTGAAAAATATTATTTGAACCAATGGGGTAAATCTAAATATGCTCCGTACTTTTAATTTTGTATTGTTAGAAAGTTTAACTAAATACATTATGAAAACAATACTATATTTTCCCTTCAGATTGACTAGTTTTCCTTCTCATTCAGGTGGAAATTTCTTTTCAAATATTGTGATGCAGAAATGAGTTATACTCAAAAAATTCTTGTGGATGCATTATGCTCAAAAGATTGAGATTGATGTCTTATTTATTAGTAGGAGAAAATTTGTATCTCTACATCATGCATTCTAGTAACAGGCAGTTAAAGAATTGTAATGGTCCATACATCATTCGGCCTATATTTTAATTCAAATGATATGATTATAGGTATAAGCTCTGCAGGAAATAATTTGTGTTGGTTTTGTGACATATTTAGTGTATATTCAGTTGCATGATGTTATTGCAGATGTTGTTGGACACTCAGGCCATAAAGACCGTTCTTCTAGATATTCCCTCCCTTGGAAGACAGGTGAGTGAGCACATTCCTGTAAAGGTTTATGTGGCTGTTAATATGCTCAAAGTTCATATAATGTAGTTGGTTAAGGTAACATATTAAAAGAATGAGAAAGCTTAACCTAAAGGGTTAGCTCATCTAGATTATCTAGTAGAAAAGACTCTCAACACACCCCTTCAAGCGGTACATATATATCATGTGTACCAAGCTTAGTACAAATATATTTCACTCATGAACTATACAAAGATTTAATAAATAAATCTGCTAGCTGATCCACGGACTTCACATGGCTTGTACGAATCACATTTGTAGCAGCTTTTCTCAAATAAAGTAACAATTGACCTCAACATGTTTTGTTTTCTCATAGAATATTGGATTAGACACGATGTGAACTGTTGCATTGTTATCACATAACAAATTCATAAAATGAGATTGTTGAAATTCAAGTTCCTCTAGCATATGTTTCAACCAAATCAACTAACAAGTGGTATGTGTCATAATTCTATATTCGGACTCAACACTAGATCGAGCAAATCAGATGGAGATCCAGCCCAATCTGCATCCGTATAGCCCTTGATTGGAGTATGTTCATTATTTTGATATAATAAACCACAACATAGTGCACTTTTAAGATATCTTAGAATACGTACAATGGTAACCCAATGAAAATTCCGTGAACCATCTAAAAATTGATTAACAATACTAACTACAAAAGAAATGTCTAGTTTGGTAACAGTCAAATAACTTAACTTTCCAACCAATCGTCGGTATTGTCTTGAATTTACTAGCAACACACCTTGATCTGCAACTAATTTTGTGTTGGGGTCTATAGGTGTGTCAATAAGTTTTGACCATAACATTCCTATTTTACTTAATAAATTAAGAACATATTTTCTTTGAGACAAAGAGATGCCCTGGCGTGATTTAGTCACTTCAATACCCAAAACTATCTCAACCTTCCCATATCTCTAGTGTGAAATTTGGCTTGTAGGAATTATTTCAATTCTTCAATACCATTATAATTATCACCAGTGATCACAATGTCATCCACATACACAATTAGCAGTATTTTATTTGCTTCAGTATGTCTATAGAAAATAGAATGATCTATGCACATCTTTAAAGACCAAAACTAGTCACAACATCGGTAAACCTACAAACTAAGCTCGAGGAGATTGTTTGAACTCATATAATGACTTCTTCAAGCGACAAACCAAACTCAACTCCCCATGAGCAACAAAACTTAAAGGTTGCTCCGTATAGACCTCCTCCTGTAGATCACTTTGTCAGAATGCATTCTTCACATCGAGCTGATGTAAAGGTTATGCAAACGTGGCGGCAAGTGATATGAACAGACGAATATAAGAAATCTTTGCCACTGGTGAGAATGTTTCAAAGTAATCAATACCATACACCTATGTATATCCCTTTGCCACAAGGTGAACCTTTAGTCTGTCAACAATATCAGCAGAATGATCTGTAACAGTATACACCCATCTATAGCGCACTGCCGATTTGCTTGAAAGAAAATGCACTAAATTCCATCTATTATTCTACTTTAAGGCAAGTTTTTCTTCTTTTATTGCATTCTTGCAACCAAAATTGGTTAGAGCATCTGTTTATAAAGAACAGGTACTCTAGAAATGATGTCGTGCACGCAGGAGTATGGGTATGGTACTGGTATGTACCGGGTACTTTGGGAAAATACTTGGTACTTTTATAGTGTTGGGTATGGCACTGGTACGTTTTAGGTATGCCATCAGTACGTTTTGAGTACAACAGTGGTACGTTTTGGATTGAATGGATATGTTGGGACTTGTATGAAGTTTTTAAAAATTAAAAGAGTACTAGGGTAAATAATATATTCTCTATTTTGATATAATATAAATTTTATTTAAAAAAAACATGATTTAGATTCTTTAATTTAATAAAAATATTAAAATTTTAAATTTGTGTAAGAAAATACATCTCCTGATATTTTGTCTTAGAGTTTGCGACTGTTGAAAACAACTTTCAACCAATACGATTACCATAGCAATTGTCGTCCAGTCCAACAAGTATCGTCATTTGCAGTTCGAACTAGCAATTTCCAAAGACAACCTTAGGACGACATTGCTAATATGATTTAATATATATATTTTCTCTCATAAGCAAAAAATAAATTTATATTTAGCATATATGTAATGCAATGTTAAAAAGTTCAAAAAATAAATAAATCTAATTGCCATACCACAAGCGTACCCGTACCTTATGTTTTTAGATTTCATTGTAACAACGTACTCGTAACGTATTCTACCCGTACCACGTACTTGCACCCATGCATCATAGGCATCTATATAAGACTTAGAAAGAGGAATAGTTGACAATGCGGCAACAAACGAGTGATATGAAGGAGATAAACAGTCATAAGAAAAAATTAGAAATCGGATGTGAAGTACAAGATCGCTTACCTTTCGAACGACAATTAGAAGATCAATCGCAGATAGTGGAGAACGGATTGGAGGGTGATCTGGTGGCGAGTAGACCATTGATGAAGTAGTAGAGACAGGTGGAGTCGTTTCGACATGAGTACGACGAGTGTAAACCTACAGGTTAGTGCAACTTAAACATTCAATAGCAGTAATGGATGATACAGGTGGATTATGGAAATAGGGCTAGAGTGCGATGAGTGTAAACCTATAGGTTAGGATGACTAAAACACTCTATAGCAGTACTGGATGATAAGGGTGGATTAAAGACAATAGAACTAGAGTGCAACGAGTGTAAACTTGCAGGTCAGGACGACTTAAATGTTCAATAGCATTACTGGATGATAAAGGTGGACTAAAGGAAATAGGACTAGAAACAGGAAGAGAGAGAAAGATCACATATCAGACCATTTGTGGAGATTCGCTCGTAATAATATGGGGTAGACTCAAAGAAAGTCACTTAACGACAGACAAAAAACTTATGAAGAGAAGGGCTGTAACATTGATAACCTTTCTGAGTATAAGAGTAGCCTAAGAAAATATATTTAAAAGCTTAAGGATCAAACTTGTCAGTACCCGGAGCAAGTTGATGGACAAAACAAATATAACTAAATATGCGATAGGGTAAAACAAATACAGGATCATGTGAAAAGAGAATAGAGCAAGGAGTTTGTCCATTAAGAACAGATGAGGGCATACGATTAATTAAGTAACAAGCGGTCAAGACAACATCACTTCAAAAAGATTTGGAGATGTTCATTTGAATTAAGAGAGTCTAGATAACTTGGATCAAATGTCGATTTTTTACGCTCGGCTACTTCATTTTGTTGTGGAGTGTGAGGGCAAGATGATTGATGAAGAATGCCAGATTGAGCCATGAAATTACAAAGGAATGAGAGGAATATTCTCTAGTATTATTACTGCGCAAGATGCGAATATTAAACTGAGTTTAAATTTTAGCACAAAAGATAGAAAATAATTCCAAACGGTCTTTCATTAAATAAAGATAGATAACTCTGGAACAATCATCCACAAAAGTAACAAATATCAAAATCCCAACTTAGAAGTGACACGACAAGGATTCCAAACATCTGAATGAACTAGCATGAAATGACTAAACTCTCGTTTATTAATTCGGGAAGCAAAAGGAGCACGATGATACTTTCTCAGTTGACATGACTCGCAATCTATAACTGAAATAGAACTTAAATTAGGAACTCAAAGCTATAAGTTGTCCAATGATTGATAACCCAAGATGACAATGAATCTTAAGCGGATAAGTAATAGTAGGACATGCAGAAGAAGAAACTGCGGATGACACCTTAGTTTCCAAATATTAGAGATCACCTTACTCACGTCCTTCGCCAATCGTCTTCCTCGTCACCAAATCCTGAATGAGAACAGTATCAGGAAAGAAAGAAATAGAATAATTAAGATTTTTAGTAAGTTGACTCATAAATATCAAATTAAAAGAACAACAACAGATATATAAGACAAATGACAATGAAAACGCTTTCAACAAAATTATTAGAACCATTTGCTAAAGTAACACGTGGTAAGGATGAGGAAAATTTAAAATGAGAAAAAATCTAAGATATACTTGACATATGATCAGCGGCACTAAAGTCGATGACCCATGAGCGAGAAGTAGAAAAAGATGAAAGACAAGTAGTAAGGGTATCTTTTTGAGCTAGAGATGCAATTGGAAGAGATACCTGCAAAGTCACTTAATACTGAAGAAATTTAGAATACTCTTCCTCAGAAACAGTGATGGTCTTCTTCTCAACCGGAGTAGAGGAGGAGGAAGAGGGGTGAACATTGTCGGACGCCACGACATTAGCAAACCGAGAACGTTTGCCAACAAGATGCCAATATGTCTCTCGTGTATGATTGAGTAAGTCACAATTGGAAAACTGACAAAGTGGACCTCTACCTCGACCATTATGATTACCACGAGAACTACCAATGCGATCACCTCGAGAACCACCACTTCGTCTACTATGATTGTAACCACTGAATTGATCACCTCGGTGCTGTGTAACTAGAGCTGAACGATCAGAATTGTCTTGAGAAGAACCCTTAGAGCCCTAAGAACTGTCCCAAGAAGCTGCGGGCAAGATTCTAAAATATACCTTGGAAAAATTCAGGCCGCAATCCCACAAAAAATCTCATCACAACCATCTGTTTTTGTTACTATTGCATTTTGTGAATATCATTTGTAATGGGATGAACCACAATTAACTTTTCATGAAGCCAAGTATTGCAAAATAATATGTAATAGACTTATCATCTTGTTACAACTGAAAGTAATAAACTGAAATGTAATACATACGAGTAAGATTACTGAAATATAACATTTGAATGTATTCCCAAATTTTTTTACAAGTGTCAAGTTGTGTACACATCGGCAATATGTAACTATAGAATTGCATACCCGTGTAACAATATGAGCATCCCCTTGCTCCCATTCAGGCTTTCTCTTATCATCGGATGGACCAAAGTGTAACAATATGAGCATCCCGATGCTCCCATTCATGCTTCCTTTTATCATCGGATGGACCAAATATAGTCAAGTGGTTTGGTTTACCTTAGCCAGTTAAGGAAACTTTTACAGTTTTGGACCAATGCAAATAATTAACTCCATTCAACTTGCAAATAGTGAGTTATGGCATTGTGAAATGAGGAATACATGACTTTGAATCCATAACTCCACCAACTAAACGCAGAACAAATTTCTTTTACAAAGTAACAAAAGATCACAACTCAAAAAGAGGAACCTAAATCATAAAATTAGGAGTTGTTCATAGTAGATCTAGTCATAACAAACAATGACAGTGACTGCGGTTGGCAACGGCAGCAGCGACTAAGGGGAAGGGAGTGGCGGCGACTAAGGGGAATAGTAGCGACTACGATTGAGGGAGACGACTGCAGCGGAAAATGAGGGAGACGGAGGCGGTGACGACTTAGGAAGGCGGCAACATCGACGGCGAGCGGCGGTGGCGGCGACTAAGGGAGACGACAGCGTCGGCGATTGAGAGGGACGACTGTGCGCTAAGGCTAGTTCGCGATGACTGGAGTCTTCGCGATTGAGGATAACGACGAAGATGGAGATGACGACGGTTGATGAGGACAGCAGCAACTGGTTGGCAGCGATGGCGGCGGCGATTATGGTAGGCGACAATAGTTGCATAGCTCGGGTTAGGGTTTTTTTTTTGGTTAATTTCTTAAGAATTTTTGCTTTGGTACTATGTTAAGGTAATATATTAGAAGAATGAGAGAACTTAACCTAAATAGTTAGCTCTTTTAACTATTTATATTAAACCATTTACTATAACATTTACATAAATGACCCTCAACAATGGTTTTTCCTTATCCCTTTTCTAGGTTTTCACCGTCAACAATATTATCATGAGTGGACACATGATTTCTGTAAAATTTGTATTAGTAGCACGGGCATTTTTCTCTACTATGTGTGGATAATAGTTGTTGTAATTGTATAATTCATGATTTGATCATATGATCAGTGTAGTTCAATCCCTAGTCAATTCGTCCACGAAATAGGTCGATTCATCATTTATTCTATCGAATGTTCTTTTAAAATTTGGCTCATCTTTTTCTTGTGTTTTTTTTTTGGGGAAAATTCTATGGAAAGGACCATGTACTAACTCACAATAGTTTCTCTCTGTGTGTGTGTTTATGTGTCAGCGTGTCTGTGTGTGCATGCACGTGTCTGTTGCTGTCTGACTGTTTGTTTTTAAGCTGGCAAACATGTGCAATTATTTTATTTATTTGGTAAGTGGTGAGATTTGATCACAAGATTTATGGGTTGCTCTGATACCATATTAAATTATTAACTACTAACTCATCTAAAAGCTTAGAGAGAGATGAGTAACTTTATTATTTATATTCTTAACAATTTGAATTTCCATGAAGATTGCCAAACAATTACAATCATTTTAGGAAAAGAAGTTTCCTTGTTTGATTGGAAAAAGTGTAGAAATTTTATATCAAACCCGAAAGCTTATGCTATTAGGTGGAGAGGTCCTTAATTATAGTAAGTGATTACCCATTGCAGACTTAAGCAATGTGAGATTATCTAACACCCCCTTCACATGCAACTGCTTTTTAGGTATGTCATGTGTAGCATCTTTTTGTAATCATTATCGTACAGCTTTTGCTTGGGTCTTTCACCGTGTTGTGTGGGTTTTCCTTTTTTCTTTTTTAGTGTTGGTGGAATGTCCCTGCTTGATACCATGTAGAAATCTTGTATTTGACTCGAAAGCCTAAGCTATTAGGTGAAGAGGTCCTTCATGTATATTTAGTGATCACCCATTATACACCCAAGCAATGTCGGATTATCTAACTAAAACATTCTTTCTCATGTGCTTTAGTTGACTTTTTTGGTTTCTAATTGTAACTTCGTGTCCGAATTTTCTGGTTTGCTTATGTCTGCATCACACGTTTACCACTGCTTTATTTCTCTTAACAGATGTCAGGTGCTTCTAACTACTCAAAATTTGTAAGCCGTGAGATGAGTAAAGCTGAAGCCCTCTTAAAAGTGAGTGATTAAATTAGTTTTGGATTGTTGCTTCTGGAAAGTTGAAGTTACATGTCTATTTATCTTCATTATACAGGTTATTCTATCCCCGGTTGACTCTGTGGCGGATACATATCGTGCACTGCTTCCTGAAGGAACCCCTTTGGAATTTCAGCGGATTCTGGAGCTTAAGGTCATAGTCGAAATCACCCTCTTGTTGCTATATTTTTTTGCTAACACCAACCAGGGGTCCCAACTATTTTAAGTATGCCCCCTAGAAGTATGCCAGACCTCGGTCAATTTTGAGTGAGGTGATTCAGTGGTGCTATTAGGATATATTCCAACTTATGGGCCTTGTCTAAGCCTCTTTTGTAGCTAATAAGACTCGAGCAATGCCCATGCACACTTCTTTTTGCTTGTTTTTGAATTGTCTACCCTGCTTTTTGCTGATGAAGCTGGGCATGGAATCATAACTTACAAATCAATCTGCTGATTTCATACTCATTACTCAGAGTGTCAAATAAGACGGATAACACATTTCTCCCTCAACTAGGTGGTTTATAACTTTATATGGATTATTGTACAAGCAATTATTGTACTGAGCAGGCTCAGTACTCCATTAATGTTTGGCCATTCTATCTTTGTGTTTCATCTCAACTCGACTCCACAAAGCTTTGTCTAGTTTTTGGGCTATATCTCACTGTTGTTGTATTACTAGTGTACCTTGAGTCAAGTAATTGACCTATCCTTTTGCATTCTTAAACCACTTGGTTATGGTGTTTATTTGCCTGTCAGTACCCTGAATGTGGATCATGGCACTGTTACTGGAGTAATTCATTTTCTTCTTGCACATGACCTAATTATCTTAATTGGTTTTCGTTTTATTTATTTAATTCTCTCACTCCTGATTCTTTGGACTTTGCATTGATGTCTTTTTTCAAATATTTGTTCCTTTTCATCATGCCACATGCTCATCTCCACAAAATGTTTTGATCGGAATCATTTTGTGAGCTTGTGGTGAACTCCTCACAATATGTTTAATTAGCAAATGCTGTTCTTATAGTTGCTTATAGAATCTTTCTCTCGCTTCATAGTTTAGGATTACTCTTGAATGCTACTGAAGCACACCTGTGCTTCATCCTTCCTATCTTAATTATTCAATCAACATGGTTTCTAACATTTCCATCTGCTCCTTGGAATAATAAATTCTAAAATTCGGTATAGTTTGGATACAATATGTTATGACTTCCTGATTTGTATTTGTACTTTCTTAGAAGCTATTGCAAAATATTCACTATTAATCCTACTTAGAGGAGTTTGAATCTCTTGTTTTAAATGGCTGTCTATTCTTTGTTTACTCCAGCTTTAGTGTCATCAATATAAAGCTGTGGTGTAAGCCAATGCTTTACCTATGTTTGGGATGTCTAAAAAGCTTGATTTTTAAGAGGTTTAGCTTTTTTAGAAAAAATGGGAAGAAAAAAAAAGGTTAGATTATTTGGAATAATTTGAATATAGTAGCTTTTTTCTTTTTTGCTTTTTATTGAAATGTCTAATATGCCCTTAATTTTTGCTTTTAAGCTTTAGTGTTGGAAATATTGACACTATTTTTTTATTTTTGAGAGTAGAGTTGACTTTTTAAGTGCCTTTATAATCCTTTTACTTTAAAAAAAAGTGAAGTGTTTGGGATGTGTATGGGTTTTTTATCTTATAAGAAGAAGTGGAAAAGAAGTTAGAGAGCTTTTTAGAGATACTAAACAGTATAGCTTAAAAGTTAGCTTTTTTACAAAAAAGCCAAATTTTTAGAAATGCCAAACAGGGGCTTCATATCAGGGAACTTCCTCTTTTGTATTACTTCTTACATAACTACAGTACAAGTTGAAGGTTTAATGTTGATCCTCATTTGCATGCATTGTTTTTAGGAGTTCACTCTTGAAATTGTTTATACTTCACTCCTCTTGCAATTGTTTATAATTTTAGTCGGTCGCATTATACATGTTTACAATATCAATATATCACAGTGGTATCTTTTTCTGTTTGCTCTTTTGATGAACCTATCATGTTGATATACAAGTTGGTATTCTTTTCTCTTTAGACTTCTGCATTAGTTTTTGAGAAAATAAGATGGATTCCACTATAGACCTCCCTGGGATATCCAATTGATTTCTCAATGCCATTCTTTTACTTACATAGTGCTACTAAAATATATTTTTTCCACCCCCCGAAGGCATTCCTTTTAATCTTTGACAGTATTAATTAAGACATACTAATGTCCCCAGCAATTTTCTGTTTATATATATTGCATATTAATAATGTTATCATATGAGTATGCCTATAGTATCTATTGTAGTCCTTCATAACTTAATAAATATGTGCGTCTGCCTCACAATGAGGACACACTTCCAGCATTTTTTCTCACATTTTAATATGGTATCAGAGTCATGGAACTCTAGCTGCTAATACCAATACAAAACCCTAACCCTAGCCATCAACAGCCAGCTACCAGCCCTAAAACCCTAGCCACTAGCACCCTAGCCTCCAACAGCCTTAAACCTCCTTGCCGCCAGTACCAAACCTAGTCACCAACCACCACCAACCCTTCCAGGCCTCTCGCCGACCACCATCGACCTCCGTCAGGCCTCCGTCGACCATCGCCAGCCTCTGCGACCACCCACAGTCGCCGGAACAAGCCTCAAACCTTCTCGGTGACCACCGCCAGCCTCCGCGATCTCTCTCCGGCCACTCACCAACTCTCGACGAGCCTCGCCGACCACCGTCAGACCTCTGACAGTCCCTTCGCAGAGGGTTTTCTCTCTCTCTCTCTCTCTCTCTCTCTCTCTCTCTTTCCCTCACTGCATCATTAAGCCTGTACAATGGGTTGCGGTTCTATGATGTTTGATGGTTTGATAATGCAGTGAAGATCTAGTGCACTTCTCTGTCATTCCTCCGTGTGGTTGTGACTTGTGTTTCGTGGTATTTTTGGTCTCCTTGTTGGTGAACAGGGATGTCAGAGGATTCCGTGACCTGCGAATCTCAGGTTGCAACTGGATGGCAACGTACTTCAGAGGTTTTCTCATCATCCACACAGTTGGTTGATTGGTGACTCGATGGCACAAATGGGTATACTATATGGAAAAAGAGCGTCTTTAAGTCTCTTCAGAGCATGGAGCTTGATTCTCATCTGTTTGCTAATCCTACATCAGAAATATCAGCGACCTTCCGGATTTGGATCCGAGATGATGCGCAGATATTTAGTCAGTTGTTGAACTCATTGGATCCGTCTGTTCAGACTTTGGTGGAGAACACTGACACTGTGCGAGAGATCTGATCCTCGTTAGAATTGATGTATTCATCCACTCAGATCTTTCCCGCCTCTATGATGTTATGAAAGTTTTCTTTAAGTCGAAGCAGTCTAGAAAGCCCTTTCAGGATCATTTTATGCAGTTCAAGATTTTGGCTTACGACTTTGATCACCTACTACAATTCACAAATCAACTGTCTCAGTTTCAAGAGCAAAGGCAGCAGGTCTTGGTGGTATGTTTCCTGGCTAGTCTGGACTCCGGGTTTAACTCAGCACGCTCTCAGATCCTGGCTAGGGCGAACATTCCCACTCTCTTCGAAACATTCTGTCGTGAGTCGGGCGACTCGTCGGGATGAATCTCGTGGTCCATCTCCTAAGGAGAATTCTGATCAGTCTGCTTTGGCGGGGTTTCATGGTGGCCGCAACAGTTGAAGCTGCGGTCGCGGAGGAGGTCGTGATGGTAGTCGTGAGATCCGTACGTGCCACTATTATGGGATCCGGGGGCACATTCAGAGTGAGTGTTATAAACTTCATGGGAAGCCCCCATTGGTGGCAAATGCCGTAGTTGATCCCAGCCAACAGGGCCATGGCCAGACGAGCCCTCAAGGGGCGCCCAACTCGTTCAGACGGGTTGTTGAGATGACTGCAGCAGAATATGACCAGTTTGGACAGAGTACAAGTTCCTCTGAGGTACCAACGGCTACCTTTGCAGGTAATTCTACTGCATGTGTGGCCACTCCACACACCTGGATCATTGATTCTAAAACTTTCGCTCACAAGGCTGAATCATCAGGTATTCTATCAGATTATAAGCCGACTCCTGGTCATGTTGGTGTTTTGGTTGCCAATAGATTCTCCTTAGCTGTTGAGGGTTATGGTGTTGCGATACCGAATCCTACTCTTCCTTTACACACTATCTTGCATACTCTTGATAATCTTTTTAATTTGTTATCTATTAGTCAGATTACTACTGATTTGGACTGCTCAGTGACGTTTTTCTCTGATTACTATATTTTTCAGGATTTTACGACAAAGAGGACTATCAGTAGAGGACGAGTCTCGAGAGGGTTGTACCTATTGGATGCTGCTCCTGCTACTACTCAAGCATACTCTGCCCTGTCTCCTTCCGCTCTTGATGTCCATTGTCGTCTTGGGCATCCTGGTTTATCGAATCTTAAAATTCTTTATCCTAGTTTACGTTATGTGTCTGCTATCGAGTGTGAGTCGTGTCGTGTCGTTTTTCCGAGCACCTGCATGTGCCTTTTCTATCTCGAGTCAATAAAAAAGCTTCTGCTCCATTTCAGTTGGTTCATTCTGATGTCTGGGGATATAATCCGGTCACCTTTTTGTTTGGTTTTCGTTATTCTGTGAGCTTTGTCGATGATTACTCTCGTGCAACATTTATATATTTAATGAAAAATAAGTCTAAGGTGTTATCTATGTTTACTTCTTTCTGTATGACAGTAAAAACCCAATTTGGTACATGTGTTCGGGTGTTGCGTAGTGATAATGGGGGAGAGTATATGTCTATTGCTATGAGGGAGTTTATGGTGGGTCGTGGTATTTCTCGTCAGACGTTTTGTCTCGATACTCCCAAATAGAATGGAGTGGCGAAAAGAAAAAATAGACATGTTTTGGAGACGGCTCGTGCTCTTCTTTTTCATATGCATGTTTTTCACTATTTTTAGAGTGAGGATGTTCTCACGATATGTTATCTTATCAACCGTCTAGTGTCTACTGTGTTGGGGGATGCTTCTCCGATGTTTGTGTTAGCTCTTACTTCACATATATACTCCATGCCCCTTAAAATTTTTGGTTGTGTATACTATGTGCGACACCCGACCCCAGGTGACTAAATTTGATGCTCGTGCCCTAAAATGTGTTTTTCTTGACTACCCCCAACACCAGAAGGGGTATCAGTGGTACTGTCCCGCATTGCGTCGTTTTATTGTGTCTCGAGACGTTAGCTTCCCTGAGTCTACTCCGTTCTATTTTGCTTCTCCTCCTGTTTCTTCTCTTGGTCGTGAGTCTCCTCCATCTCCTCTGTCAGATGATCTTATCTATTGGGTTTCCACTGATGCTCCTGCTGCCTCTCCTTCACCGCTTCCAGCACCGCCTCCTGCAGCACAACCCTCGAGTGATTCGCCTCATGCTGCGCCAGTTCTCTCATCGGTTGATCCACCGGTACGTAAGTCCTCTATTGCTACTCGTCGCCCTTACCGCACCTATTGGGATCACCCTTGTTATGTTGAGTTCTATAAGGGCTTGTCCGCATCTTTACGTGCCTTTATTTCTACAGTTGATACTACTAATATCCTTTGTAGTGTTTCAGAGGCTCTCTCACATCCTAGTTGGTGTAGTTCTATGTTAGAAGAAATGGCTGCTCTTGATAATAATGCCACTTGGGACCTTGTTCCTCTACCATTCGGGAAGCAAGCAGTAGGCTGCAAATGGGTCTATACAGTGAAAGTGAATCCTGATGGTTCTTTGGCTCGCTTGAAGGCTCGCCTTGTTGCCAAAGGTTATGCCCAAACTTATGGCGTTAACTATTTTAAGACTTTCTCTCTGGTATCCAAGATGACTTCTATCCGCCTTTTCCTTTCTCTTACCGCGGCTCGGAACTGGCCGCTTCATCAGTTGGATGTCAAGAATGTCTTTCTCCATGGTGATCTCCAGGAGGAAGTGTATATGGAGCAACCTCTCAGTTTTGTTGCTCAGGGGGGGTCTAATATGGTGTGCCGCTTTCATCATTCTTTATATGGCTTGAAACAATTTTTCTAGGCCTGATTTGGGCGGTTTAGCACGGTGATACAACAGTTTGGTTTGCGGAAATTAGAAAAAGATCATACTGTTCGTCGTGCTGCTTCAGGATGTATTCTTCTTGTTGTCTATGCTGATAATATTGTTATCACTGACGATGACAGCGTTGGGATTAGTGATTTGAAGGCTTTTCTGCGTACACAATTTCAAACTAAAGATCTTGGGCATCTACAGTATTTTTTGTAGATTGAGGTGGCCAGAGAAAAGCGTGGGATCTTTATTTCTCAAAAAAAAATGTGGTTGACATTTTGTGGGATGCAGGCCTTTTAAATGCAAGGAATGTGGAGTCCCCGATGGATCCGAGTGTGAAATTTTTTTCAAGTGACGGTAATGTGTTTCCTCACCTTGATAGGTATCGTCGAATGGTGGGTAAACTCAATTATTTGACTACCATGATCAAACCAGATATTGCCTATTCTGTCAGTGTAGTGAGTCAGTTCATGTTTGATCCTCGAGTCCCACATTGGAATGCAGTGGTTTGTTTCCTACAATACCTCCATTCCAATCTTGGGAAGGGCCTACAGTTCTGTGACTGGGGTCACTTCCGTATCGAGAGCTATTCTGATGCGGACTGGGCAGGTTGTCCTATTGAAAAGAGCTCCACATCAGAGTTCTTTGTTTTCGTTGGTGGGAACTTGGTATCGTAAAAAAGTAAGAAGCAAGATGTGATGTCGAGGTGTAGTGCTGAGGCGAAATGCAGATCTATGGCGTTAGTAACGTCTGAAGTTATGTGGGTTCGACAGATTCTCACCGAGTTAGACGAACAGCCTACGAGTCCTACCAAGTTGTGTGATAATAAGTCTGCTATCTATATAGCTACTAATCCAGTGTTTTATGAGCGAACAAAATACTGTCATTTCATCAAACACGAGTACAAGAAAGGCACTATTGATTTTGGCTTTGTTTGATCTGATGAACAGCTTACTGACTTATTTACTAAGGCTTTACCCGAATCTCGCGTTCAATACATTTGTAACAAGTTGAGTATAATAGATATCTATGCTCTAACTTAAAGAGAGTGTTAATATATATTGCATATTAATAATGTTATCCTATGAGTATACCTATAGTATTTATTGTAGTCCTTTTTATCTTAATAAATATGTGCGTATGCCTCACAATAAGGACACACACTTCTAGTATTTCTTCTCTCATATTTTAACATTTTCAAGCCTCAACTGAACTCTGTGTGAGGCTTTTTTCATCTTTTCCCACCACCTTTGTTCTTTTTGTCCTTTTTATTCCTCAAACACCCTGATTTTATTTAAAAGAATTTCTATTTTCAACAAAGTTTTCATTCTTGTAGAACTAACTGTTTGATATAATTTTGGTTGAACAACAGCTGGAAGTGGATCCTCGGCTTCTAATTACATCATCCTTCACAAAGTTACTCTTAAAGAAAATAGTTTGCTGTTGGATTAAATTGATATGTCGCACAAGATTTTAATACTAAATTAGCAGTGCTAAAAAAATTATGCAGTTTCATTTAATAATTGAGAATTTAAGGGTGAACATATGTATTCAAAATTGAAATTTAGAATCATGTTACACTAAGCATATTCAGTATTCAGTGCAAAATTGGTCCTTTTTTTCCTGAAGTTCAGATTCCATTTATAATTTTTATTTATAATTGGCATAAATAAGGCGTTTCCATACTTATTTATAAGAATTTTAATGGGAATTAAACTCTAAAAATACAGTTATCCCAGATGTATTGCATCTTTTATAGATTATATTGATATTGACAGACATTATATAGGGAATTGTATCTGTTTGCTTTAAATTATAGTTCTGAATAATAGACTTTATTTCAACAATTGTTGGAAATATCAGTTTCTAAGAAATCTGAGGTTGACATATAAACTATAGTGGATGGTTTCTTTCTTGTTTACTCTCGAGATTTCAAGTGTTTCTTCTCTTTAATATGATTCTTGAAATTGTAGGTTCTGATTTTGTTGTGATCAGTCCATAGCCTGGTTCCTTGGGTACATACTAAAATATATGTTTGATACGTATAAAGAGATGCTTTTACTTGGTGTACCCCCTCATGTACCAGTGCTTGTTATTATCTTGCTTTCTAAACTACCTTTTATGACTAAATTAGAAAGGGGTTTCATTCAACTGTTCTTTGTCAAAATGCTTTCACCAAAAAATTCTCTTTTTCAGTCGGTGGCCTATGAATTCGTGATTCCACGCTTGTTTTGATATGAAAATGATTTGTGCAGGGCTTGAAGAAAGCTGACCAGCAAAGTATACTGGACGATTTTGACAAACGCGGTTCTGGGGTTTCTCAACCGCCCCCCGCCCCGTCGGCTCTTCCGGCTGTGCCCACTGCCCCTGCAGTTCCTACCATAACAAATCCAGCAGCTTTGGTTGGAGCTATTGCTTCAAGAGAAGATGTGCTGACCAGAGCAGCGGCTCTTGGGAGAGGTGCAGCTACGACCGGGTTCAAGAGGTTCCTTGCCCTAACCGAAGCTGCAAAAGACCGGAAAGATGGGCCTTTCAGGAAGCTATTTAACGCGTGAGGATTTTGGCGTCACTGAAATTCGCAGTTTCGACTGTTCTTTCTTGTAATTTTCTTTTGTTGAATGCTTGTTTATTCCTGCTTGGTTTCAAGGCATGTAGCAATTTTTTTGTACCAAAACTTGTATTGTTGGAACATTTGAATGAGCTTTTTGGTAATTGAAACGGGAAGAAATTAGCAAAAATTTTCAAACTTCCTTTACTGCTTTACAAATACTGTTATGGTGTATCTACAAGTAAATCTATCATTGTCTAATTGATTAGAAACCAGGCAAAACTCATCGGATTCTGATCAGGCAAAGACCCGGAAAATTCAACAGAGCAAAAGCCATCTCTCTATAAGGATCTTATCTATGTTACTAGGATCACACCCTTTACTCGAGTTTATTTGCTTGAGCTCATTACGCGCTGTTTATATATGAAGGTCATAAATATTATAAATTTAAAAAAAAATTATTTACAACTACAAATGTTATAACTATATTAATATTATCATCGACACACATTTATAAATTTACAAAGTAAATTGCACTATTTACAAATAAACAAATTATGAGTACACATTATAATAGAATAAAAATTAGAGCAAAAAATGAAGAGTCCATTTTTGAAATAATTTATAGATATCTATTTTTATAAATACCTTGTCAAGAATAATAATTTACTTGTCTTTTTATTTTATTAATCTTTAATTTTATTGAATTTCTCATGATTTATTCCAATTATTATACTTTTTCATTTTTTGGGAGAATTGTGTTTTTAATAAAAATATCTAAAGAACTCAATAAAGAGTAACTTATTTGATTTGATTTGATTTGAGTTTGTTTTTGGTGATTTTTCATCATTTAGTAAAATTATGTTAATTTTTTGACAATTTTTTTATCGTTTAATAAAAATGTTATGTTTTAAAATTTTAGCTCAAAAAATATTTAGGTCTAAATATATAAAAAGTAGGAAGGAAATGAAAGTAAGACAAATTTATAGAGCTAAATATTTGTCGTTCTATATATTTTGTTAGAAATGTATGGATTAAACAATAAAAAATATTCTAATAGAAAAGTAATAACAACGATATAAAATGTTAAAACAAAACTCATTTTATAACTATAAAAAGTCAAAAAAAAAAAAGTAAAGATATACCAAAATACAATTTAAAAATTGGGCTAAAAGAGTCAATGGTATATAATTTGCATATACCAAAATTAAAGCGACTAAAATAGGAGAATCACATCTACATTTAATACAATTATATTGTGTTCAAGATTTTTACTTAAGCATGATTTTTATTAGTATTGTTAAGAAATCTAAATTAACCCAACTAAAAAATAAAAAAAACAAATTTTTTGAGGGTAAAAAAACTAAATGACAAAAAGTAACTGATGAAATAGTAAAAAGAAAGGTAAATTTTTTTAAAATTGAGTTTGAATTTAAAAATGAAAAGAAAATATTCAAATAAAATAATTCCAATATAAAATGAAGAATGAAGGATAAAAATTAAAAAAATGACTGAATAAAAAGTGGAACGACTTATTTTTTCTTATATTATAGGAGTAAAAATCGAAAGAAGATGCAAATAAATCTCATTTCGGTATAAAAAAAATGAATAGTAAAAATAGAATAAGAAAAAACAACACATCCAATGAAAAGGGAAGCAGTTCACGCATTCTTATACTATTGGGTATAGATATGATTTTATCTCACGACTAAATAAGGTATTATATATTAGATGCCCTCTCTTTTTAAGCCAGCTTTTAAGGGTTGATTTTTATATTTACTTTTATATTTACGGGTCGAATTATATATTTTTTATTTTATTTAAAGTTCAAGGATAGTTTAGTCTTTTATTAATTAGTAGGGTTTTTAGAAATTTTTGTGTATATATATATATTGTATCTTGTCATTAGTAGTTAAGTTTTTTCATTAATTGCAAAATAAAATTTTCTTACTCTTTTGCTATCATGCTGTTAGAACAGGGTTGAAATTTTAACCATCTTCATATGGGTTTTTCTATGATGCCCCAAGATGATTTTGGGGCATGACACTCAAATTATTTTGGACCCTTGGATGATAATTAAAATGCATATGGACCCTTAATTAAAAATTTAATAATATTAACGAAAAGCAAAGTGATTTTCATCAATTCCAATGTGATTTTTATTTTTTCCCGTCAAAATTCAAAACTAAACACCAGTACATATGACCACTTTTACCATTATGTACAAAAAATTTTACTATTCAATATCATGATTCCTACTACTATATATTACCAATAGATAAACTCAATATTATAAAATTTACTACAACAAATCACAACTTCTACCACCATATATGACAATAGTTACAACTACGTATTACCACTTGAACTATGGGACAAAATCATTTTTAGTAGCAAATGTGTCATATGCATTGTTAAAATAAAAGATGTAAGGAAAAGTGTATTAAATTGAAAGTAATGTATAAAATTAAAAGTGCAAGGAAAAGTATATTAAATTGAAAGTAATGTATTAAATTAAAGGTGCAAGTAAAAATGTATTAAATTAAAAGCAATGTATTAAATTAAAGGTGTAAGAAAAAAGTGTGTTTCTACCACTCAAAGTGATCACTTTTACCATAAGACATGGCCACTTCTAACACTTAATGTGAGCATTAGAAGCAATGTATTAAATTAAAGGTGTAAAAAAAAGTGTGTTTCTACCACTATATGTGATCACTTCTACCACAAGACATGACCACTTCTACCATGGATTTCTACCATGCAATGTGACCATAGGATGCCAAGTAGTATGTTAAAGGTGTAAGGCCAAGAATAATTCTACCACTCAAAGTGACAACTTCTACCACAGGACATGACCACTTCTACATTGGAATGTGACCATGGGATGCCAAGTGATAACTTAAATGTGTAAGGCCAAGAGTGTTTCTACCACTCAAGATGACCACTTCAACCACTTGATATGACTACTTCTACCATGGAATGTGGCATAGGATTCCAAGTTGCAAGTCGAAGGTGTAAGGCTAAGAGTGCTTCTATCACTCAAAATAACCACTTCTACCACTACACATGATCACTTCTATCATGGAATGTGACCATAGGATGCTAAGTGATAAGTCAATGGAGTAAGGCCAAGAGTGTTTCTACAACTCAAAGTGATCATTTCTACCACTAAACATGACCACTTCTACCATTTTATGTGATCATTTCAAGCAATGTATCAAATTCAAGGTGTAGGGATAAGTGTGTTTTGACCACTATATGTTACCACTTCTACCACAGAACATGATCACTTCTACCATTGAATGTGACCATATGATGCCAAGTGGTAAGTCAAAGGTGTAAGGCCAAGAGTGTTTCTACCACTCAGGATGATCACTTCTACCATTGGATATGGCCACTTCTACCATCGAATGTGACTATAGGATTCCAAGTGGTAAGTCGAAGGTGTAAGGCCACGAGTGCTTCTACCACTAGACATGACCACTTCTACCATGGAATGTGACCACAGGATGCCAAGTGATAAGTCAATGGTGTAAGGTTAAAAGTGTTTCTACAACTTAAAGTGACCACTTCTACCACTACACATGATCACTTCTACCACTCTATGTGATCATTGGAAGCAATGCATTAAATTAAAGGTGTAGAAAAAAGTGTTTCTACCACTGTATATGACCACATCTACTACTCAATATAAACATTTTTACCATGACATGTGGACAAACAAGTAGCAGTGTATTTGTGACGGCAAATAGTAAGCGCAAACAACTAGCATTGTATTTGCGACGATAAAACTACCGTCGTTAAAAACATGATATTAATGTTGTGTGTTATTTCGTCGGTAGTATGCGGTAGCAATAAATGTTCTGGGGACATTTTAAGTAATACTATTTGCGACAGTTTAAATTTGTCGCTGAAAACACCTTTCTTAAAACTAGTTGTGACAATATTGATGCCGCCGTTAAATTTTTTTTTTCGTCGCTAATAGTTTTTGCGACGGAATTTTTCTATTGCTAATAGTTTTTGCGATCCAAGAAGTTGTAACGATTAAAATGCCGTCGAAATAGCAAAGAAGAGTCAGGTACCAACGCTCTCTAGAAATCCCGCCCAATGCGTGTTCAAGCGTAGGTTGAGCGCCACCCCGAGGATACTCTTTCCTTTACACGTGAAACTTTTCGTCGCTAATAGTTTTTGCGACGGCATATTTTCATCGCTAATAGTTTTTGCGACCCAAGAAGTTGTGACGATTGAAATGCCGTCGCAAGAGCAAAGAAAAGTCTGGCACCAACTTCTACCACTAGACATGTGACCCTTGAATGAAATGTGATAAGACTTTGGTCCTTGGTCAAGTGTGTTTCTACCACTCAAAGTGACCACTTCTACCACTGAACATGACGATTTCTTCCACTAGATGTGACCCTTGGATGAAATGCGGTAAGTCTTTGGTCTTTGGTCAAGTGTGTTTCTACCACTCAAAATGACCACTTCTACCACTGTACATGACGATTTCTACCACTAGATGTAACCCTTGGATGAAATGTGGTATGTCTTTGGTCTTTGGTCAAATGTGTTTCTACCACTCAAAGTGGCCACTTCTACCACTGAACATGACGATTTTTACCACTAGATGTGACCCTTGCATGCTATGTGGTAAGTCTTTGATTTTAGGTCAAGTGTGTTTATACCAGATAAAGTGACCACTTCGCCATTGAACATGACGATTTCTACCACTACATGTGACCCTTGCATGCCATGTGGTAAGTCTTTGGTTTTTGGTCAAGTGTGTTTCTACCACTCAAAATGACCACTTCTACCACTCAAAATAACCATTTCTACCACTGAATGTGACCCTTACATGCCATGTGGTAAGACTTTGGTCCTAGGTCAAGTGTGTTTCTACCACCATATGTGACCACTCTACCACTCAACATGACAATTTCTACCACTGAATGTGACCCTTCCATGCCATGTGGTAAGTCTTAGGTCATGGTCAAGTGTATTTCTACCACTCAAAGTGATCATTTCTACCACTAAACATGATAACTTCTACCACTAGATGTGACCCTTTGATGCCATGTGATAAGACTTAGGTCATAGGTCAAGTGTGTTTCTACCACCATATGTGACCATTTCTACCACTGAAGATGATAATTTCTACCATTGAATGTGACCCTTCCTTGCCATGTGCTAACACTTTGGTCATAGGTCAAGTGTGTTTCTACCATCATATGTGACCACTTCTACCACACAACATGACAACTTCTACCACTAGATATGACCCTTGCATGCCATGTGCTAAAACTTTAGCCATAGGTCAAGTGTGTTTCTACCACCACATGTGACCACTTCTACCACTCAACATGACAATTTCTACTACTAGATGTGACACTTGGATGCCATGTGGTAAGTCTTTAGTCTTTGGTTAAGTGTGTTTCTTCCACATAAGGTGACCATTTCTGCCACTGCACATGACAAATTCTACCACTAGATGTGACCCTTGCATGCCATGTGATAAGTCTTTGGTTAAGTGTGTTTCTACCACAGAAAGTGAGAACTTCTACCACTAAGCATGAGAACTTCTACCACTAGATGTGACCCTTGGATGAAATGTGCTAAGTCTTTAGTCTTTGGTCAAGTGTGTTTCTACCACTCAAAGTGACCACTTTTACCACTGGACATGACAATTTCTTCCACTAGATATGACCTTTGCATGCCATGTGGTAAGTCTTTGGTATTTGGTCAAGTGTGTTTCTACCACATAAAGTTACCATTTCTACCACTGCACATGATAATTTCTACCACTAGATGTGACCCTTGCATGCCATGTGGTAAGTCTTTGGTCTTAGATCAAGTGTGTTTTTACCACTCAAAGCGATAACCTCTACCACAGAACATGAGAACTTCTACCACCATATATGACCCTTGCATGCCATGTGGTAAGTCTTTAGTCTTAGGTCAAGTGTGTTTCTACCACATAAAGTGACCACTTCTACCACTGAAATAGCATAAAAATAATTGTGTTTCTACCATTCACTTAAGACAACAATTACCACTAGAGATAAGGACTTTTACCACTCTATGTGATCCTTGGAAGTAATATGATAAGTCAAAGGTCATTCTACCACTCAATGTGACCATTTGTCACGCCCCAAACTCTGGGCCACGTGAAAACCCCAAACAACCATACTTATACCCAACCCGAGAATACACTCTCAAATAAAATCATACATGTATTGTATATAAACGCCAAACGGCTTACATTATACGGCCCAACACCGAAAAACATGCTACAACATACAAGTAACAAAAGAACAAAAAGAAAGACTAAAAACTCTTTTTCCACTCCAGCATCTCCAGATCAACCTACGTGATCGGTACCTGAAGAAAAACATGAATCCCACACCGTGAGCCAAGGCTCAGCAAAAACTAGACAAGCATGTAATATAAACAAAACATGCTAGGAATTCGAAGTGCAGATTTTTGACTCTCTTTCAAGCCATTAAAATAGTTTTACATGCAAGGGAAAGCGAGGATACAAACCATGTTTTGACTCGCACACAGGAGTCTAGAAAATAGTTGAAAAAGGGTTTTTCGATCGTGATTCACACGACTCTTAAAACAGTTTGAAAACTGGTCTATCCATCCCATAATGTATTTCATGCAATCCATGTACCCTATCAGACCGGGAGACCTCAACTCAAACAGAACGCAGTACAGGTGCGAAAAACAGGCGCTCACAAGCCGCAACCCCAGTCCCAACACTGGTATAAAGATCCGTATATAAACATTCATTTTCGAGGTAAAATCGTAAATCAAACCGTAAGCCACGGGATGAAACCGCCGACCACGGGATTATACCACGAGATAAAACCGCATACCACGAGATAAAACTGTATAATACAGGATAAAATTGTATATTAGAGGATAACACTGAAACAACGGAATAACATCGAGCATATAACAGGATAATACTGAGCACAAACTAAAGCCTTAAACGCTTCATAATCATGCAAACCTAACTTAGGATTTAATGCATAAAACCACGCACTATCATTACGTTCACATAACCATGTTACACATACCACTATCGAAAGCCATGTAAATCACATAACATAATCCATGCATAAATAAATTACAGTTATAAATGCACATAACCAGTTATATGCACATAGCCAAATATAACACATCATGACGCCACCTGTCACATAACCCGCATCTAACAAATACCCGAGGCCACAACACGACCCCCAAAACCACCACACGACCAACCGAACCCCAAAAGGAATCCAAAGGTATTTGAATAAACTAATTCACATAAATTAATCAATTAAATACCAAAGAACACCACTCGAAAACCAACACTCAACCACCAAACCACCAACGCCCAACACAAGCCCACGACACCTACCCGCGCCCAACACAAACTCACAATGCCCACAGAGGCACCACAACACCCCAAGAATCATGAAATTTGATCAAAAGGGCCAACAAGGATGAACAACAACTTTTTCCCAAGCATGCGGCCAAAAACGGGTGAAAAACGATTTGAAAATTTTAATGTACCTTCACTATTTTGATCATAACTTTTTCCACAAAAATAATTTTAATGAGGGAAAGGTTTCATCGAAAAGAAGACTTCTGGGGCTTCAATTTGAACACAAAAATGACATAATTCCAAGTTCGAATGAGGGAGATATGACCCAAAGAAAAGGGTTCCACAACCAGCAAAGGTGTCGACACAAACAGAAAATGCGTCGACACCAGCGACAAAATGTGTCAACACCAACCAAAAATGTGTCGACACAAAACAACCGAGAGAAACAACACAAGCAACAGCAAAAAATGTGTCGACACAAACAGAATTTGTGTCGACACCAGTGACAAAATGTGTCGATACCAACCGAAAATGTGTCGACACAAAACAATCGAGAGTTCAGCCACAGCGTGCTCAACACCACTGAAGGAGAATTGTGTCAGCACAAACATAATTTGTGTCGACCCAAAAACCTAAATTTTCCGTATTTCAGAATAAGCTACAGGCGATGGTGAAAAACAAACCCAAGTTATGAAAAAGCTTCTTAGCCTCAAATTAAACCATCCAAACACCCCTTTAACAACCCATGGACATACATAAGCCCAAAACTATCACAAAATCTTGAGAGAAACACTCGAAACCCGATTCCATCCAACCAAAAACACCCAAAATGATATTAAACCAAAAATCCAACTTATAAACCGATTTATCATAACATAAATCAACTTTTTATATATTTTTAAACGGTAAAAACACACAAGATTTCACGTAGCACTCTTATAAGACATGAGAGTTTAGGATTCTACCTCGATGAGTTCAAAACTCGACGCCTCGAACCATGTGCAAAATTGAACTTTGCAGGAATAGAATTCCGTCTGGATGAACGCGTAGCCCACCACGAGGAGACTAAGGATCTGCTATCTGATTATCGAAAAATTGAGCCCCGGGCCCCCGAGAATCTAGAGAGAAGGCAGAGCTTCCATTGGAGAGAAAAAAGGAAGCTTAGCCACCAAGTTATGAAAATATATTTTCCAAAATATCTAAAGCTAGATATTTATAGGCCACGAAAATATCTTCTTTTTTTTGAAATTCGCACCGTAACACCTCGTGGCCCCGAAAATCTACCCTGCATGCATATCTAAATCCGATTATGCATCGAAAGCAATAAAAACATGCTCAAATGAAAACATGTAACGCGCGTCCGAAAACGCCGAAAAAGAAAATGGGTTAGGGTCTCACACCATTGAATGCCATGTATTAACTTAAAGGTTTAAGGCCAAGAGTGTTTCTACCACCATATGTGACAACTTCTACCACCGGACTTGACCACTTCTACCACTCAATGTGACCATTGGATGCCATGTATTAACTTATAGGTTTAAGGCCAAAAGTGTTTCTACCCCCATATGTGACCACTTCTACTCCCGGACATGACCACTTCTACCACTCAATGTGACCATTGGATGCCATGTATTAACTTAAAAATTTAAGGCCAAGAGTGTTTCTACCACCATATGTGACCACTT
>JAOTRH010447350.1:0-31396 GCA_034768845.1 Heliamphora exappendiculata
AATTCAATTTAGCTTTTTGACTAAAATCGCAGAAAGAAAAAAAACCAACTTTTGAACTAATTGCAAACCAGGCCCTAAATAAAATAAAGATACAAGTTCAATTAATAATCTTATATTAAGAACTCATAAATATAGTCTTTAAATAATAATTGGCTAGCGCTAGTTGATTAATTTTCTTATATAAGAATAAAATTATAAAATTAATATATATCACTCATTTTCATCAATATTTTATTTTAAAATTTTTATTATGATTTTAAAATTTAATTTTTTTAATATTTTTTTTATATAAGATTTATACAGACTCCACACATTAAAATGTTGGTTTAAAACCCGGTATATTTCGCTATATTTCACAAATGAGTTAGGGTTTTACTCTAATAGAAAATAAATTGATAATTACCCAAAAAAAAGAAAAGAAATTGATACTTTTTGTAATTTGTAATAATCTAACAATTAATCTACTAATCGTTATATTTAACAAATAAATAAATAAATACTCAAGCTCTGGGCAGACCTTAATTATTGGTCCTGTTTTGGCTATATTTTGTAATTTTTATTTATTTTTTGTTTTTTTAATTTTTAAAAATTTTTTGATTAGATTATTTTTTACTTTTTGATTCGTTTTAACAAGGTAAATTTTAAAAAATAAAGAAATTTAATTAAAAGATATATTTCTTTATTAAAAATAAAAATAAAAATTGTAAAATTTAATTTATTTACTTATTTTAACTTAACATTGACCATAATTTCATGAGCCACCAACTTTGATCTAGAAGTTTGTAGAATATGGTCAACAATCGGCAACTTTGATCCATACGGTCAACAATGTCCTGAAAATGAGGAGATTTGGGGTCAACAATGTCCTGAAAATGAGGACATTGGAGATTGGAGTACTTGCAATGGGTGCAGATAGGTTGAGAATTTAAAATCATTTTATTTAAAATTTCAAATTTTAATTGAAATTGATTACGTTTATATTTTTTATTTTTTATTTTTTATTTTTGTTTTTAGATTTTTTGTAAATTATAAACAAAAATATATTTAATAATTATTTTTATTTTTAAAAAATTGTAAATATTTTTCAAAATTTACAAAATTTTTAAAAACATAAAAAATGTATTTTCACTTATTTTGTAAATACGTTTTGATTATTTTTTTTTTCACTACCTCCGACTATTACATCCGGCTACCGTCATCGACCACCGCTTTCGACTACTACATTCGGCCACCTTCTCCGACCACCACCTCCGGCCACCTCCGTCAATCACCCGCTCCGATCACTGCCTTTGACTACTATTCTCGACAACTATCGCTACCTCTTGCTACCATCATCGAATAACATTTCTGACTACCACCTTCGACTATTATATTAATCTGCAACCTCTAACTAACACTATCCAAATATTTATATACCAAACATATTTTTATTTTTTATTTTTTATTAGAATAAATAAAAATATATTTTTTATTTTTTGTAAATAAAAAATAGAAAATTGTAAACGTTACCAAACAGCCCCTTAGTATATTAACCTCATTGAGTAGATAATTTTTTTTTAAAAATTAGGTTAATCGATAATTATTATTTATCTTATCAAAGTACTTTTATTTTAAAAAATTATTTAACTTGTAATACTTTGAGAATAAATTATCAAATAAATGTATTTGCATAATATAGGTAATAATATTTGATTGATCTAATATTTTATAAGAATTAATTACTGGTTGAGTTCAACATAATAAATGATTTCGATTGAATTTTGAGATATCTGATAAATTAATTTTAAGCTCACAATCTACAAATTAAAAGTCATAATCATATTTTTTTAATGTTAATCTATAAATTCATAATTTTAACTATATTTAAGACCCTAAAAATAAAAAATTAGTTAAGAAAAAAATGCATCCTATCATGTGTTTTTTTAAAATAAGATTGCACTGTCGTATCTATAAATAGCAAGTGTCTATTAATATAAAATTATTTTTATCATGAATAGCTAGTGTTTACTAATATAAAATTATTTTTAAAATTATAAATACCTAATACGTATTTAATAATTAAGCATACTTATAAACAATTAATTAATTTAGTGGTTATTTTTTATCCCACTAAATTATTTCTCAAGAGAAGAGAAGTCAGCCGTTCAACATCATGCCATCACATGTTTGTAAAAATTATATTTTTGCGTCCACCACTCCTTTCTAGTAAGTACCATATTGTTGGGTACGTGAAATCCATTTTACGTTTTATTTTTCTAATTTAGATGGTCTATTTTTTAATTTTTAATATAAATTATTTATGAAAAATAAAATAAAATAATTATTTAAATAAATTATATTAATTCTAACAAAAATAAACAAAAAATAAATTATGATAACTTAATATTTTTAAAATGTGTTTTTTAAATAAATTTAATAATATTCAATTAATTTAAATAATTTATGTATTTAATTAATTGATAAAAATAATTAATTAACCAAAATAAACTACCCCAAACTATTAAATTGAAACCCAGTGTACGAGAAATTATTCAATAATAGATAATATCATGTTATTATGCTGATATAGCATGCTAATTTAATAAATAAATATTATGTTTCCTTTTAATGCATATGTAATAATGTTATTCCATATATAAGAATTTCCGCCAAAAATTATGAAAGCATAAAATCTATATATTAATTCAACACATCACTCAAATAACTTCTCTCTATTTATGTTTTCAGTGTACCAATGGTCCAATCCACGTACTATTGTAATTTTTAATATCAATTATTTATGAAAACTAAAATTAACTAATTATTTCGTTAAATTATATTTATTTTAATAAAAATAAACAATAAATAAATTATGATATTTTATTATTTTAAAATTGTGATTTTTAACAAATTTTAATAATATTTAATTAATTTAAATTTTGACACAAATAATCTATGCATTTAAGCCAAATAAACTACCCAAATTATTAAGTAAATCCCAATTTCTGGTGGAAAAGGTCAAAAAAGAGAAGAAAAATACATTGGCGGAAGTGGGGTGACCTCTATCAGAGTAAGTCAAGTGGGGGTATGGGTTTCAAAAACTTTGAATGATTCAATGTAGCGTTGCTAGCCAAACAAGGATGGAGAATTCTAACCAGCCCACACTCTCTTGTGAGTCGTTTTCTGAAGGCCAAATATTTTTCAACAACCTCCTTCATGGAGGCTATGGCCGGTCCAAACCCTTCATACACATGAAAAGGAATCATGGAGGGGTTGGAAGTGTTGAAGAAAAGAATTCGATGAAGAGTGAGAAATGGAAAATATATCCGGATTTTGAATGATAGATGGATACTTAAGGGACCCATACTAATAAAATTGTCACATAGTATTTTAAAAATATTTAATAATTACTCTCATTCAATACATAAGCATAATATGTCCTTTAAATATAAAATTGTAAAATTAGACTAATACGGAGTATTTATCCTCTTATAGAAAGTCACTTCAAAAACTATAAATGTATAAGAATAGTGTTAATTACAGTATATTAAGTGATGATTAATAATTTAATAAAAATTAAAAAAAAATTAATATTAATATATTTTTTAATATAAAATTTATTATTTTTATAAATATTAATATATTTAACATAAATATTTATACATTATATACTCTTTAATTACATTTGACGGTGATTAAGTTTTTCAGATGTATAACACTTAAATAACTCCACTCAATTTACTTTTGTAGCGTACGAACGGTCCAACCCACGTAAGTATTAGATACTTTAATGTCCCTGTATCATATCACGTGGCAGCATCCCATTTGTTGCAACTTGAGCCAATGAATGGGCTAGAAAATGAATACCCAGGGATTTGAATTATCTACATTTTCTAAAGTATGGAGGCATCTCTATTTTCATCTAATAATATTTGTTGTGGATCTGTTTTAATAACTCCAACTGTTTATATTTTAGAATTTATTGCAAATATTTATTTCACAAAAAATTAAAGTAATCAGAGATCAACAACTAGATGATAGAATCATAATAATTCTAAATAAATCATATAATTTATTTTACAAAAATTGTAATTTGAACTTGTAATTATTGATGTCCAATTAAATTAATTTTTTATATATATAATCTCTTTATTAAACTCTATAAGTTGATTTGTCCAGATTATCAAAATAAATAATTGTAAATACTATAAAATATTAATGGAATATTTCTATTTAAATCACGAATGAAAAGAATCTGAATAAACTAAGTATTAATAAAACAATTCATGCATCTGCGTCCTCCTACTAGATTCCTCCGCAACTGGCGGGTCAATGAAATATTTAAACGGTCATCCTAATCATCGTGCGGTAATTAATAAATTAATGGCGAAGAGTAATTTGTTTATTTGTTTATTTATTTATTAGTAAATAAATAAATAATTTTAAATTATTTTATTTAGGTGAATTTAGTTATTTAATTACCCAAACGAACTTATTTATTTACTTGTTTGTTTAACTACCAAAATAAATTTATTTACTTATTTGCTTACTTGTTTATTTGACTATCAAAATAAGTTTATTTACTTATTTTTTTATTTTTTTATTTTTGACATATTTAATTACCCAAACAACGTGGTTTATTTTTTTACTTATAAGTCAATAAGTAAATAAATAACTTTGCCCAAACATGATCAATAAAGATAAAAAAAATTTAATTTCAATATATTTTAAAAGATAAAACTTATTACTTTCACAAATATCAATATACTTTATACAAATATCTATATATTATATAGATATTTATTCACCCCAAATAGACGATGATTAGCATTTCTCACACTTAAACTTCTCACTCCGTCATCCAATTTTCACATTTCATAGGCTCGAATATTTATTTATTTGTACGTGTATTTTGACATGTGTTTAGAAAAGTTATTGATTATAGTTTTTAATTTTTTGTTATTAATTTTTAATTATAAGTTATAAATTTATTTAAATACTTGTAATTTTTGTTATAATTTATAATTTTTTTTTCCTATTTCAGCTATAAGTCATAATTTTTACTAAATACTCATGACTTCTACTAAAAGTTACAATCTATAAATTACTATTTTCAGTATTATCAAACACGACAACAAAAAAAAAGTATTAAATTAATAAACTTTTGGTTCCTTCTAGTAGAAAATAATAATATAATAATATCTCCTATTATTTAAGTATTAAATAAATAATTATTCAATATATATTGAGTTCTTTTATCTAATAATTTTAAGTTTTTAAATTGAATACATTTTTTCATAATATTAGAAAAATGCACTACAAGAAAAAAAAGTTTATAATGACAAAAATTTATGTGGCAAGCATAAAATAGCCACTAAAAACAAGTATTTTGTGACAAAAATAGGAATTGTCACTAAAAAATTAAAATAATAATCGCAAAAAAAAATAGACATGACCCCAAAAGATTTAGTAACAGAAAAAAAAAGTTGCGACAAAAAAATAATTATTAGTAATAATATTTTTGACTTGTTACTAAATCTCGTTAAACTAACTTTTTGTGGTAATGTAAAGTATTGTCACGAAATGTATAATAAAATTTAGTATTTATTAGTTTATTTTTTTACTACAATTTTATTCAAGTTAATACTTTAACCTACAATAGTGATAAATAATTATATTTTTTTACGTAAAAATATACACCACAGTTTTAACTAGTTTCTATCATTGTTTAATTACGATATATTTATAGCTTGAAAAATAGATTGAAAATAATAGATTTTTTTGAATGAATTTTGAGAATATATTTTAAAAATATATTAGATTTGTATTTTTGTAAAAATTTTAATTTTAATATTTCAAAATAGTCAAAAAATAATCAATGTTTTTAATTTAACCTACCTAATTGGCCAATATTACATTATTAATCATGAAAATTTGTGAGTTATTAAGTTAAATTAAATAATAATTTAAAGTAAATTCGTTCAAAAAATTAATCTAAATAATAAAATAAATATACCTAAACTTTATTTTAAAGAAATCGCCTCTTATTTAGTAAATTTAGTCAAATAAATAACACAAATTATTTTTTCTTTAGTTGATTGATATTGTTTTATAATTAATTAATATTAAATTATTTACTATAATTACTTTTTATATTTTTTTGGTAAATGATTTTAATATGTATATTCAAATTTATAGTCTCTCGTCGATATATTTTACACAGCAAATTGTCACAAAAAGTAATTATTTTGTGACAATATTTTTTCATCGCTAAAATTATATATGTTTTTGTGACGGAATTAATAAATTGTGACTATATACTTTAAGATACGAATTTTTAATGGCAACTCTATAGCGACTGCTTTCTTATCATTTGATGACAATTTCTAGTTATCACTAATGATTTGTTTTCATGTAGTGAGGTTTACTTCAATCCCTTCAAAAAAACTATACATAAATTACATAATAGATTATTTGTATGATGAGAAATTTAGTTCAATTTGATTAGAGTAAAATAAAAAAAAGTGTGTTTATAACTTTCTATTTTATACTTTTTTTCATTTTAAATTAATAAACACAAATTTTACTGTTGTAACTACAAATTTACAATTTTAACAAATATTAATAACTTTTATTTAAAATTCAAATTATATTTTTCAATTATAATTTATGAATTCATAATTTTAGTTATAACAAACACTCCTACTTTCGTTTGATCCAAACGTACTATAAAAATTAAAGGGTGTTACCATGCATACAATGCCGATTGGACTTATATTAAGATGAGAGAGTAATTATTCAGTAGTTTTGGAGCATCATATGGTATTTTTATGTAGTATTTTCATTTAATTACATACGTAGCGAAAAACATTTTGAGTGAAGTAATTTTAAGTCACTTTTATTAGATAAGTAAGAAACGAAAATAATTTACCACTTAATATGCATCAAACATTTTAATTTATCAAAAATACCATGTGTCATTAACTACATAATACTCTAAAAGCATCCTAAGTGAGGATGAAGACAAAATAAATAGCATTTAAAGGCACATCTAACAATTCTCAATATAATATAACTAGCTAGTTATTACTCGTGCATAAAACCACTCAATTATTGAATTTTAGTAATTTAAGGTATTCAATTAAAAATAAAATATTATTAACTTTTTAATTTAGAGAGATAAAAAAAAAATAATAATAACAACAGTAAAAATCTCTGTTAAAAAAAGAGATCGAATTGAGTATCTAGCGTTAAGAGAGATGCTAACAAAACTTATGTTTACTTTTCTTTTGTTTAATTGTTTGTACCTTTAGAAAAAAAAAATTTGAACTTTACAAATAAAAGAGGTGCAAAAAAAATAAATAAATGCATTGATAACATTTTGAGAAGTTGGCAAGAATTTAAATTTGTGTCAAATAATTTCAACCGTTCATTTATAAACTGAAAAGATTTAAGTCATTTAAAGATAATTTTCTCACGTATAATTTAAAAACATGAGATTTTTTATTATATAGATTCTACATATAGTTATATAATATTTACCCACTTTTTACACATATCAAGGCTCTCCAACACCCACTGTGTTGGGGTTAATATAAACGAACTCTCAACAGGATCTTGAGATAAACAATTATGAACAAAGATGAAGAATAAGCATAAAAATCAATCACACAAGAAATATAAGATGTAAGTGGTTCGGTAAGAGTGCAGCGAGTTTTCACTATGTGGAGTAAAAATTACATAATACAATAATTTTTAAATTATTTTTGTGCCTTAATGCATTTTAGGAGTCGTTCGGATAACTTATCTATTGAATATAATACAAAATAATATAAGGAACTCTAAATTTAAATTGAGTGACGTTCAAGCACTCGACGAGCACTTAGCGAGCGTCATATACTAGAAATCTCAACTCGACGAGCACTTAGCGAGCGTCATATGCTAGAAATCTCAAGACGGTCTGACGCTTGAGCACCCTACAAACACTTTGCTAGCGTCCCATTCTAGACTATCATCGCTCGAGCACCCAACGAGCAATTTATTAGCGTTGGCTTCTAAATGATTGGCGCTCAACTAGCGCTGGCCGACTTCTGAAATTTCATACTATAATGCTTATTAGGTATCACCAATTCCAACACATTGGTTAAATTTTAAAATTTCATGCTATGATACCCATTTCATCGATTGTTTAGGACCCGTTTGATAATATTTATAATTTTTTATTTTTATTTATAAAAAATAAAAAATATGTTTTTGTTTATATTTATAAAAAAATAAAAATAAAAACATATTTGATAATATAAATATTTAAAAAATAATAATTAAAAGTTACGAATAAATTCAATTAAAATTTATTTACAAAACAAGTGAAAATACATTTTTTTTTTATGTTTTAAAATTTTGTAAATTTTAAAAACTGTTTATAATTTTTTAAAAATAAAAATAATTATCAAATATATTTTCGTTTATAATCTATAAAATAATAAAAAACTGTTTATAAAAACTGTTTAAAACACCTTAGTATTTTTCATAGTGAAAACTTTACTTTACTCTCCACTAGTTTATATATACATATCTATCTTTACATGTGTGAAGGAGAGAAAAGCTGAAAGAGATGGAGGGTGATAATCAAATTTACCAAAACCACAGTTTGGAGTGGGAGATGAGCAACTTCATTAAGATCTGGATTTCAGTGGTTGCATCTCTATGCTACTGCTACGCCGCAGCGAAACTTATCCCCAAAGGCCTTCCCAGACTCCTCACATTCCTCCCTGTGGTCTTCCTCTTCTTAGCCCTCCCTCTCAAACTCCACTCCATGCACCTCTGCGGCTTAAGCTCCTTCTTCATCTCTTGGCTGGCCAACTTCAAGCTCCTCTTGCTCGCCTTCCACAAAGGCCCTCTCTCCGACCCATCTCTTTCCCTCCCCAAGTTCGTCGCCGTCGCTAGTTTTCCCATCAAAATCCAACAAAATTTAACTCCAAATCCAGACAAAGACCAGAAAACCTCACAAAATGGTCACAATGACCAAAACCCACCTCCCAAAACCACCAAAAGAGGCCATAAATTGCTTCGGAATTTCGCTGTTAAGGTTCTGCTTATGCCCGCTTTTGTGCGTATCTACGATTTTAGTGATCATATTCATCCGAAGCTCACTTTGGTTATATTTTGCGTTCATATATATTTCATGTTGGAGATCACGCTAGCCGTGATCGCCGCCCTGGCTCAAACCACGCTGGGGCTAGAGCTGGAGCCGCAGTTCAATGATCCCTACCTCTCCACCTCTCTGCAGGACTTCTGGGGACGAAGGTGGAACCTCATGGTCCCTCGCACCCTGCGCCCCACTGTATACGAACCGGTCCTCGGATTCTCGACGAGGATCGTGGGCCGGAAGTGGGCACCGCTGCCGGCGGTGTTCAGCACGTTCGTGGTATCGGCCCTGATGCACGAGCTCATATTCTACTACTTGGGCCGGAAGAAGCCCACTTGGGAGATCACGTGGTTTTTCCTTCTCCACGGGGCGTGTTTGGTCGTCGAGATCGCGGTCAAGAAGGCGTTGCCCGGCAGGTGTCAGTTGCCTCGGCCGATCTCGACGCCGCTGAGTATCGGATTCGTGATGGTCACCGGATTTTGGCTGTTCTTTCCGGTGTTTTTCAGCTGCAAATCTGACGTCAGAGCGTTTGAAGAGTACGCGCTGTTAGGTGCGTTCGTGAAGGACCTCGCTGGTGAGGCGCTGATGTTCAGAAAATCCAATGCCACTAGAGCTTAAGCTTTCCATGATATTAAGCACCTGCAAAAGCTCAGATAAACCCCGGATTGTCGTGTAATTCACGTGCGTAAAAGTTCATATTAACCAGAGCTTCTCGTATTTGTGATAAAAAAAAATGATTAAGCATTTCCCTGATTTGTGCCCTTTTCGCAATGTCGTTGTCCCAAATTCAAATTGCTACAATATTACTTTGTCATATTATGGCATTATTAATGTAGGGTGAAGCTCTTCTTAGTACTTAAAAATTTCAAAAAAACTCTTAGAAGTCTTATTTTCTGAATTTAGGAGGAATCCATAATAATAATTTAAATTATTTATTTTATAAAATTCACAAAGAAAATCTTCTATACATTTTATTTGAAAAATCCGCTAAAACATTAACCAACGAGACGTTAAATTCAAAAGTATAAGAGTTACAAGAGTATTGATTTTGATGTGGCAATGTTTTCTTTTTCTTCTAAAAAGCAATTGTATCAAAACTAACCTAATAAATGGTTAATAAAATTTCATAGTGACTTATTTATTAAAGGATAATACTAATTACCGTCCATTAATGAGCGGTGATTAATAACTTAACAAAGATAAAAAAAATTTAATATTAATATATTTTTTCGATGTGAGACCTATCACTTTTATAAATATTAATATATTTTATACAAATATCTATACATTATATATCCTTTAATCACCGAGTCATAATTAATATTTTTCTTTATTAAATAGTCATGGAAATCAACAATGCCTTGTATAAATTAAATTTTTTATTCCGTTTAGCCTTACCTACAAGTGACGTTGTTGTACGATGCTGAAAGCAGCCTCACAACAACATTGAAAGCAGCCTCACCCAATAAAGAGACAAAAAAAAAAATGAAAGAAAGAAAGAAAAAAAAGAAAAGGAAAGAACGAAATTTTAGGTTAAGTTCTTTTCTTCTTTTGGTAGTAAAGTAAATTTTAGTCCATCAAAACTTTTTAATCGTCTCAAATCTTTCCAAATCAACACCTCTGCTCATGAAGATCGCGTCCCTAACCAAAAATCCCAAATATTTTCCTAATTCTACTCAAAAAAATCTGATTATGAATTCATACAATCGCAATATTTAATTTTCATGATTCAATGATGATCAACAGATTCTTTAGTAAGAAGACGCAATGAATCTGTGAAGTCAACGACATATTTAAGCTTTTATTATTTCATATTTTATTTCAATTGTTAAGATTTAAGATTTAGAATTTATTCATTCGTAACTAATAAATGTAAAGTCAATGAAAAATTTGGAGAAAAATTCAAAAAACAAACAAGCATCTTAATAATTGTGTTATAGAGTAATAATTAAAATATTTATCAGTTACGTATGTGTTGCGATATTTTTAACAAGCATATTGCAGAGTATCTAATTGATACATTTATCAGTTACATTTATGCTGTGATATTTTAAGAATTGTGTTGTAGAGTTGTAACTGATACATTTATCTGTTACATCTGTGTTGCGATATCTTAATAAATGTATTGCAGAGTAATAATTGATACATTTATATACTGTATTTAATTTAATAAGTGATATATTTATACATTTAATAACTAAAAACATATTATTTAACAACTGTGTTTCCCAATAGTTCAAAATTAATTGCAATACCTTACAAAGATCTGAATAGCACGCAGCACCAATAGTATATTGCCAACACATTTACTATGCACCACTCGTTAATTGCAAATTCTATTAATTTAATGGAGCATAAAAAATCGGAGTCATGAATTTAAAATCCAAGAATCAAGGAGGTGTAATCCATTTATTGATGGGTATCTCACACATCACGCTCACCAATAATAAAAATCAAATATAGGTCATATTTGGTATATTTTGCTTATTTATTTATTTACTTATTTTACTTATAAATTCACTGATTTAACATTTTTGCTTATTTTTATTTTTTATGAATTTTTTTTATATTTTGATTAAAATTTTTTATTTTTCCGACTTATCTCAATGAGAAGAGTCTAAAAAGTATAAAAATTTGACTAAATAATAAAAAAATTCATTAAAAACGAAAAAATTAATTTCGTCAACTTAGTCAAACTTGCTTATAAGCAAGTTAGCCATGCGGGCCATACATTGCAACCGATTATTGATGGTAGATTAGTCTGGCAATCACATTTACATTAAAAATAAGACTAAACACAACAAAATAAAGTTGATAAGACTAAAACTCTTAAAATATTTAAAAATAGAACTAAAATTCAAATAATCTATAAATAAATAAAAAAGTTGTTTCTGGGCAAGTCTGGTCCATAGGTTAATTCATTGCCTCAGTTCCACTTGGTGTATTTAAACTGAAAGAATGTGTTACAGCAAACTGGTTGCCACTGCAGCACATACAGAGAGGTAATTATTGATAGTCTCGAAATATTATTTGTCACTATTTAAGTGAAAGTTTTATTTAATAATATAATAAAAAATGTTTTGAATGTACAATATTAGTATACTTCTATTACATAATTAAGAGATAAAAAATAATTTATATCATTTATATCAAATATTAATTTTTATTTATCAACAACACTACCTATTTTATTCCAATGGGTAGTTTATTTGTGCTTGTTTCGGCAGGTCTGGTCCACGGGTAATTTATTGCCTCTGTTGGGTATTTATTACCAATTCATTTAAAAAATTATTTATAAAAAAAGGCACTGGCTAAGAAACGTAATAGGGAAGACCCAATGATTTATTTTTATAGTGTTTAGTATTACTGAAATTAGTAGATTATAAATTTTGTAATTTATAGTAAAAATTGTAAACATTTGATAAAAATTATAACTTGTAACTGAAATAAAAATAATAATTATAAATTATAGTAAAAGTTGTAAGTATTTAAAAAATTTATAATTTATAACTAAAATTAATAGTAAAAAATTAAAAATTACTTAACAATAGTTTTATCAAATACTCTCTTTCTATACAAAGTATAGATTTTTAACACGAACAACCATCAAACTAGAAACAAAAGTAGAGTGACAAAACAGAACGTATCATGGTACATCGTCCTTCAGACTTTTCAAATTAAGACGAAAATTAATGAAAATAAGATAATAAGTTATGTTATTTTTTTGTTGGATTTTTTTTATTTGTTCATCAATTTTTTGCCTTTTTAATTTCTCTAATCCAAGAGAACTAAAAAGGTAAAAAATCCTAATTAATAGATGAAAAATTGACAAAAATGTAAGCAGAATAAAAGTTATTCAAAACTATCCTAATTTTATAATGTTGGAATGTGTCATAATCATATATGCAAGTTTTATGCCAACTGTGATTTTTTTGTAAACAATCTACAATGCTATTTCTAAAAGCATAACTAGTCACAGTACGTAGTATTGCCAAATGGAATAAAATACTATAAAAGTTATTATTAATAATTTTAGTTTTTTGTTAAAATTAATAATAAAAAATTAAAATTATTAGTAGTAGCATTTCTAAACACTCCCATAATATTGTCATCACAAAAATTATTTAGGTTGGCTTTGGATAACAAATGGTGGACAACAATCGCTAGGATTGCAAGTCTTTTAGCGACGGATTATTTCTATCACAAATGTTAACAACTAGGACATCTTTTAGTGATAGTTGTATGGTCGACGCAAAAAAGTTTTTAAAATGAATCAAAAGCATTCAGCTCATTAAAAAAAAACATAAGGAACAATAATTAATAAGTTTCTAATAAATTTTTCTATATAAAGAACTAAATTTCTTACTACAAAGATCAAAAAAACATAAGGAACAATAATGAAGAAATTTCTAATAAGTTTTTCTATATAAATAAGGTAGACTTCTTACTACTAAGATGAAAATTAGTCAAAATAAGATAATAAGTTATGTTGTTTTTCTTTTTTGTTATTTTAGCAGATTATTTTTATATTTTAATTAAATTTTTTTATTTTTAAATTTTTCTAATCTAAACGAACTAAAAAAATATAAAATCTTAATTAATGGATGGAAAAATTCACAAAAAAAAATCCAAATAACAAAAAGCTGTCCCAAACTATTCCAAATTTTGTGTTGTTGGAATGTCATGATCATATATTTAAGTTTTAGTTAATGGGTGTTTTTCAGTAAAAACAACGTATAATGCTATTTTTAGAAGCGCAACTAGCTTAGGATTCGCAGTTTTGCCAAATGGAATCAAAATTAGAACATTAAGGCTTTACCCATGAGAAAGACGGTTGAGTGACTTGTAAAGGCATACTACAAGAAAAATTGCCTTTTGAGTTGGTTCCATGTCATCGCAAATAGTAATATTGCTATCGCAATGGCATTTTAGCGACAGAAATATCTTGTTGGAAATGTTAGCGACGAGAAATGAAACTTCTAGCGTCCCAATACTCTTTTAGCAATGGAAGGTTGCGACCTTAATATGGCCGACGCCAAAAGGTTTTAGAAATGAATCATTTGCTACTACAAATATGTTGTTGTAAATACATTGGCAGGGCTACATTTCTCTTCGCAAACTCCATAAAAATTCTAAGTTTTTGCTACTGTCTATCACGGTCGAAAGTACTATTAAACTTTTAGTGACGAAAAATACTGACCAAATAGATTCAAAACACACTTTTTAGCGACGGAAAAAGTGCCAATGGAAAAAAAACAAACAAGTATCTAAATTTAAATTTAAATTTACCAATCCATTCACATCTCAATATTAACAAAATATATTCATTTCATAATATACCAATATTATTATCTATTCATTCACATTCATTCCTATAGAAAAATGTGCATTCATTCCTTATAAAAAAATATTTATCTTTTTAATTCATTAACACCTCAAAATTAAAACACTCCATTAATCAATATAAATTAAAATAGATTAATAAGTTCACAGAGAAAAATTTTAAATTTTAGACAAAAAGTACAAATCAAAACGCATAAGAGTCTAATAAATAAATAAAGTAAAAACTATTAGCTCTTATATATCTAAAAATAAATACATCACTTCAGTTGTTCAGCCCCACCGTTATTTAGTCGTTCTCCTTCTCCAATACTTGAAAAAAAAGATTAAAATTAGTTTGATGCATAATAATTATAAATATATATATAGCTAAAGATGTACGTAAATTTTAAAATTTTGGCGTCAATTTAAGTTATCATTTGAGATCAAACTAATCATCTTGTATATCACTTCAGCCAATCCACTAAAAACTAAACAAACAGAATAGAAATAAATACTAACTCTATGGATGTGTGTGGTTAATGTTTGTCTCATATTTTCCTTCACGCTTTTTACCCATGATAAAAAAAAATCCTAAAAATTGAGATAAAAAATTCAAATCATGATTAATACAACAACAAGATCTCTTTTTTTTTTTTTAAATGATAATTTCTTAAGATATAATTTTATTGTTTATATAAGCGTAATTACTATAGGATAACATATATATATATATATATATATATATATATATATATATATATAAATAACAAGAAAAGGCACTTAAGATACCACAAGGAAAGCATAATGACATCCTGATACTGATCACATCCTGTTCTTTGAGGCTATCATTAGAATATGCAAGGTGCTCTTTGTTATAATGTGCTCTTTGTTAGTAATAAATAACAGAATTGAATGGAATATGTACAAGTCATAGAAGTTTAAGTACCTGAAGGCTTAATGGCCATGAGGTTTTGACATTGATCTGCTTAACTGGATATTCTGGAATAGAAGCAGCTAGCAACCAGATAGCCTCACCTAAGTATCCTGTAGATTTAGGTATTGGTGGTAGATAGGAAATACTTGTCCTTGCTTTGAATTCAAACACTCTCCAGTCTCCACCCATTTCTCAACAGCCCCATAGCTTTGAATTCAAACCACCCCGCGCAATCGATAATTGCCCGATTCTGAATAACTTAGTGGGACAATTCATACTCCATTCAATACTAGAGAATGTTACACTGCAATTCATATTCCGCTCAACACAATAGAATCTAAATAGTGTCACGAAGAATGCTCAATTTAACTAATGCCATGATTTTTGTAGAGCATTAAAAGATTGGGACCTACAATCCCATCTACGCTAGCCAGTTAAGTTCGAGATGTCGTCCACGTGTACCTACTCACGAAAGAGGTAAGATACCCTACCAGTGACTTTATCGGTAGACCCTCCGATAATCGGATTAGATCTAGAAAAATAATGATAGAAAAAGTTGAAAGAAAATTTGAGCAGAGTTTTGGTTTTGTGATTAGAAATGCATACATTTGCTTGTAGATAGTTCCCTGTCTATAAATGGGGTGAGATTTAACCCAAATCAGGTTACATGCCCTTACCCGACCCAAGCTGTGTCGGGTCGTCATTTCTCTGCTCATGCCTAGTTGCTAGAGCTTAATAGTGACCCATCATGAATATCATGGTTCACTGTTTTTTTGTATGATTTTTTTTTTTATCATATCAGACAATCCCCCAAATACTATATGGGTAAGGCCAACCATTGCTAACACGCTGACCCTAATGGTGGTTCAACTGCCTCTGACGTAATAGCAGAGGCAACAAGCTCAGACACGCAGACTCTGAGCTCGGATGATTATGCCTTGGGCTCTATTCTGCACGGCTCGTGATTGCTGAGCTGTTTTATTAACCTGAGCTCGGTGATTTGAGCTGCCCAATCTCCCTAGAGCTCGAACTAAAGCATGAGTAGTCGAGATACTCATGCATTTGAGCTTGAATAATCAAGTACTCAGCTCAGCTACTCACGATAAATGATTGATCTGTACGCCAAGCTAGCTCCCTCTACGCCGACGTGGTTGCCAAGTCAACTCAGTAATTACCCGACCTCCCTTAATTGGCCCCATCACCTTGCTGCTGTTCAGGCTGCTGAGATGCTGGGAGGTGATGAGATATGAAATGTGAATCGTCCTTTGGTTGGAGGTCGAGAAGCTTCCCAAATAAGTTTCGATGACGTGCCGTTCTCTAATGGGACCGTATGCCCACCAATCCTCCATTTTTAACACTTGTCATGCCTTTGTTGGCATAGTACCGTTCTCCCAACTGGCGTTTCACCTCGCATTTAATGCGTACGGCGTGAAAGGCGCCTTGATTTTGCGAATGTCAAAGGCGATTTTCAATAAATATTAATCATTTGAATTTATGATGGTTGATCTAGACTCGGCCATCATTAGTTGAACTTACATAGAGCTCGAATAGATGTGCCAAACTTCGCTTCATTAATTCGAACCGCTCGGGTGATGACGTGCTGCCCTAGCATTGAATGCAGACATTTAATACGTACGTCGCATGCCGCTCCATGCGCCATTTAGCGCTTCGATTCGAACGATTAGGTTCTGTATATAAGGGAATCGATGCATTCGGTTTCCTTCCTTTATGCTCCTCTCTGACCCCTAACACTTTTGGTAATTTTCGACGACTACTCTAACGAGACTCCGTCGGCAATTTTGAGGCAATACATCATAGTTCCAGGCAACTTCATCTTCTCTCGAAGGTCCTCTCACCACTACAGTTATAAGGTAACAAACACCCTTAAGTCTACTTGTATTTTCTACTCGAACCATTGTTACTGTCACTGTTGCACTATCGACCCATTTTTATCATCTTCAACTGGTCTTTTATATGACTTTTTATATGACTAGCTATTATAGAAGAAATCTTTTTCTAGCTACTAGCTATATTTAGCTAGCTATATATATTTTTATTATAATAACTAATCAGATAAAAGACTTATTAGAGATGCTAAAAATAAATTAAGTTAACTACTTTTGCTAACTGGCCTCATATAGAGAGCATATTGAAGATGCTCTAAGAGTGATATATGTATGGCAACAATAATTTGGTACAACGGCCAATTTAGAACGTATCCCTTTCATAAACAATGACATTACAATTGAATTCTTTTAAAAAAATTTAATCATAATTATCAGTGAAAGTATATGCAACAAAATAGATGTCAACAAGTAGTAATTGTTAGAATAAAACTTTTAAAAATCATAATTTCTAGAAATAATATAAGATAAAATTATTATATTAAAAAATTATAAAAAGTATGAAAAATATTATTTATGAGATTAAGAGCCGTATAGTCATTGTCCTAGAGTCGATATTTCTCCCCACGCAAAAGTTTAAATAGAGTATTAGAATGTATTGACTTCAATATACGATCCAAGCGTTTACAAGCTTTTCTCATTCAGTGTTCATGTCCACGGGATATTAATATGAACAAATTGCCCAAAAGATAAAATAAAAGTAATATAATCATAATAGTATATTTCTTTGAAAAGCTCTCTCATTTTTATACGTCTCTTAACACAGCTCTATATTTGTTTTCTCTTTCGTACTTTTATCTTCAAAACCTTAGAATGTTTTAGGTATTTATACAAAAGAATATAAGAATACAATTAATATTAATAAACAAATTTATTAACATAGCCACCATTATGGTACTAAAAAGTTAATAATAATTTTGTAACGGCTAAATGAATAATAGGTTACTAATAATGGTATATCTAGACTTTGTAATGGACACACATAAATTTTATTTTGAAATTCTAATAACTTATAATAATTATTATTATTATTATAATTATTATTATTATTATAAATAATATTGTTTTTTTAAAAAATTTATTAAAATTCTTAAACAGTAATAATCTAATTGGAAGTGATTTTCGTTATCCAACATAGATGATGGCTCTGTTTTATAAAAAAGAATTCCTTTGTACAATGCAATTTAATAAAAAGAATTACCCAAAGTTACGCTACATTATTGTTGATTATACTAACCCCAAAAGTTTTGTTTATTTTGTTTTTTGGTTAAATTGGTACTTGAGTAAACTAAGGTCTTGTTTGGGCCTATTTTTAGTATTTTTTATTATTTTTGTTATTTTTTGGAGTTTTATCATATTTAGGTAAAAGAATTTTACTTTTTTGAAGAGAAACAAAAAAAAAATCGATAAAAAGATAAAAAGAAGTATCTTCACAATAAAAATAAAAAACATAAAATTTAACTTATTAACATATTTCGAAAGAAATTTTTTTTATTATTTATATTTTTTAAGCTCCGTTCCAAGCAACCATTTTGCCTGAAAGAGATTTTTTTATTATTTATTTTTTTAAGCTCCGCTCCAGGCAAACATTTTGCCTTTCCAAAGACATTTTGCCATTTCACATTTAGCCATCGATAAACCATTCGACAGGACCCCCTTTTTTTTATTTATTCTTTTGATGAGGATTCAATTGGAATAATTTCAATTTTGTCATAAAATTTTTTCATCAAAAATATTGATAGAAAATTTTCTTTTCTCTTTTTATTTTTATTGATTTGGAAAAGCAAAAAACTCTTCTATTGAATTTGATTAATTTTTTTTTTGTTGCCATTCTTTGGTATTATATTTTGACAACATAAAATTCAATTCAGTTATTATTGGCATTCTTTGGTATTATACGAATTTTGAACAATTTTAATTTTTTCTTTATTATTAGCCATTATTTGTTGGCCAACTACGGTGAAAATTTTTAAAAATTGTTTAGCCTTTGTTACGAATTGTTCAATTTCGTTATTGGCCATTATTTGTTGGCCAAATTACATGAAATTTTTTTAAAAATTCTTAAACTTGTGTTATAAATTCTTCAATTTTACAAAAATTAACCTGTAGTTTAGATTGTTCATTCATACAAAATTCAACCTCTTGTATAGGTTGCTCGGTTATGTAAGGATCAACTTGTAATGGAGGAGGATACACCTCGTAAAGAGAATTATATACTTGTGATGGAGGATAATATATCTCGTAATAAGGATAATAATAAACTGGTAATGAAGAATGATACATCTCATAACGAGTATAATAGCATATCTGTTGTTGGTAGTCCATTGTAGGGACTATTGATGCGTATGTTACTCTATATTCATAGTTATTCATAGCTTTCCGTACTACTGCTCTCATCATCATCTTTTTCTGACTTAGTACGATACCCCACTGTGCGTGTCAAAAATTTATTAACCAAAATAACAAGATCAATCTCCTTCGAAAGAAAATCCTCTTCGAATACCAAGCGATTGCGTGCAGGATCTATGCCTTGTTTCAGGATTTCGCTACAAAAAAATCACAGACGATGAAATCAAAGCAATAAAATCAAAATTTTATTAATTTCGACGGAGGAACAATTACAAAAACTAATATCTACTCCTATGGACTTGAAAAAAAATTACAAGAAAATTAAATAAAAAATAAAAGAAAAATAAAGGCGATTTGCCAAGTTGTGTGGAAATTCCTTATATTGATTACAATATACATATTTATAAAATTCTCCATAAAAAACTACCAATAACCGCTATTAACTCCTCACTACTACTTTAACTATGAATTAATCGTACGACGCTAAATGTCTCCTCATGCAGTTGTAATTTCTGGTAGCCGTTACTCTTGTCTTTTGTTGTCACTTATCGTCCTTAAATAATATGAACATTTATTTTATAAATATATTATCATGCCTTTATAAAATTTAATAGGCTATATAAATAAAAATACTTTTCATAAAGCCTATAAAATATAACATGCCGAAATAATATCCTTGACAGGAAATTTGTAAATTATGGTGTAAATAGCTCTCAATTAATGCATAGGATGGGGTCTTGCTAGGTTGCTGCTGAAAGCTTAAGGATGTTGTGTATTGGCTGAGGGAGCTGTTGATTGTTGCTATTGCTGTTGGGCCTTGCTTGCTTGCTTGCTGCTGATCTTTGATGTCTGAATATTGCTTGATGTGGGTTATGTAGGATGAAGCCTCAAGAAGCCCAAGGCCTCAATTTGGTTCCTCAGGCCTACATCTTGATTGGGTTTTTCCTGCTTGAGAGTTTTTTTCCCCTGGGATTTGCTGCTTAACAATTTGATACCTCATGTTGTCTGATTGTGGCTTGATCATGTGATTTTGTTGGCTGATGCCTCAAGAAGCCCAAGATCACAATTTGGTTCCTTAGGCCACATCTTGTTTAATCATGTTGTTTGTTTCCCTTGGTTTTTCTCTTTTAGATTGGTCTTTTGTCTACTTTGGAGTGTTTTGTTTTCTTTAAGAAAGTTTGACTTATTTTTATAAGGAAGTTCATTCTCTTTAAATGCTATTCTTCATCTTTATATATATAATTTTTATTTGTCAATAAAAAAAATAATAATAATGCATATTAGTTACTTGAACAAAAGGCGAAAAAAAAACACCTTAAAAAATTATTCCAAACATTTTTTTTAAATATTTTTTTTAAAAAAGCTAAACCTCTTCAGACTCAAGCTTTTAAAATATCCCAAACATGTCTAACTATGAGATTGAGATTTTTTTGCCCAAATCCTAATTAATTTAATTTAACTCTTAAATGAAACTAATGATTTAATTTAAATATTAAATGTAACCAAAAATAAAATATAATTTTAATTCAAATAGTAATTAAGTAGAACCAAAAAAAAATATGATTTTAATTCAGATAACAAATGGAACCAAAAATAAAATGTATATACCATTACCATTGCTAATTAGCCCAGAATTTAACTACAAAAGAAAATAAAAATTACATTCTTAATCGAACTCAAACAACAACAATAACAACAATGTCTTTGATTAAGAAATTGTACTAGAATTATAATGCCAAACATGTAAGACAAATTTTATGTTCACTAGTATCCCCAAACTAATTGACATCATGAAATTTTCATTTATATTTAATTATGTGTAGTTCTCATCAAATCTTGCAAAAAGAATAATTGGTAAGATAATAATGTAAAAAATTCTATAAAGTTATAAATTTGAAAAAATAACTAAATAAACTATAAAATTTATACCATAAAAATACAATTCTTCATTCTTGGGATCTTGGGACAAAAAAATAAAAGAAAAGAGAAATTCAAATTTTCCTGCAATGGCTCGTAACATAAATTCATACCAAAAAAAACTCAAATAGCTATGCAATCAATCACATATAACAAGTGATAAATCTACAAAATTATTTTGAATTACTTGATAATATTCTGAATTTCTATCCAAATTTGAAATCATAAAAGATGAATTTGCATTAACACCATCTTTGAAAAAAATTAAAACAATATTCATAAAGTAATGTACTAATCATAAACTAATTTTGCTGATGGTGTAATACAAAATAAAATACAATATTACTTTGATTGCTTTGGTAGAGAATAATTAGTTCTTACATGCCCTATTGCTTGCAAATGTTATATTTTTATTTTTTTTTCCACATTGATTTTCTTTTGGATGTCTTGATTTAAATGATTTAATCGCCCTCTTGAAACAACAGGAACTGGATCGTGCAAAATAAATTCTATACTGAATAAGACTTGACTACCGGCTTCAGGTGGCACTCTATTTCACAAATGATCCACATCTTCAATTTCATTATTTGCATTATCCATGGCTAAAAGTTCACTATTGCCTTTCTTAAAACAAGTGCAAGATAATCATGTTTCTATTGTGACTTTTGTCCTTCTTCAACTTTTAAATACTTTATCATCAAATTATTTGTCATCAAAATAGAAGAAGTTTGTGTGCTCTCTTCCGTCACATCTTTCAAAATGTCATGGCCACCACGATCCTTTGCTTAGTTGAGGAAAATTATCAACAAGAGCTTTCTTAACAAAAATTGTGAGAATATGCCTACAAAGAATACCAATAAATTCGAACATGTGGCATGAACAAATTGCTTTCTTTTCATCAGCATCATAAACAAATTCATATATCGGTTTCTCTTTATCAAATGGCATCATCCTATATCTCTTAATTGTTCTTTCTGCGAAATATTTAGATAACTTTTGCTTTTGACTAAAAATTAACTCCTCTTGGAGCAACAAAAAGATTTTTCTCGTGTACTTAACATTTTTGCACAAAACACTGTTCGAAAGTAAACAAGAACCCATTTCTCACGCCGTATGTATAAATCCTTCAACCACTCATTCTCCCTCAACTCATATTTGCAAATCAATTTATTCCATTCATTCTCAAACTCCTTTATTGTGATTGTTTCATGAATGCAGTGGTGGATTTCTCTTTGAAATTATGGATAATTATTAAAAACATAGGCCAAATGTTTGGAAATTTTTTTGCAAGATATGCCACATTCACAAACTATGAATACTGTTGGGTAATACCTATACAATGGCATTAACCATGGCCTTGTCATCATTTATAATAATAACAAAATGAGCATATATATCCACCTATTGTTTCAAGTCATGTTTTCAGCAACCATGTATAAGAATTTGCCATCTCATTCATAAGTAAAGCACAACCCAACATAATTGATTGATGGCGGTGATTAACTCTTGTAAAAAAACAAATGGTATACCATAGCGATAAGTTAAGTACGTCGTATCAAATGAGACTACATCACCAAAATGTTGGTAAGCTACCCTTGACCTTGCATTTACCCAAAAATATTTTTTCATGCAATTATTCACATCCACTTGAACTACATATATAAAGTTTAGATTTTCTAATTGACTCTTTACGAAGTAGTTGTAACGCCTCGTTTTAGAAATAATATTACTCGAATAAACTTTGGAGGTCAACCCAATGTGAGAGACCATTTTCTTTGAAAGCAAAACCCTTAAACAGTTCATTTATGTCCAAAAATTCATTTTAAAAAAATCTATTTTAAAAACAATAATTAACAAATCACTCTGCGGAGCCTACTTGAACGGACTCCTAATCGCTCGAGTAATGAGGTACCCGAGACATTCTACCCAAAACTGTAAAAATTTTTCTAAGTTAGGGAGAAACAATCACAACTTCTCCTTCTTTAGCATGGTTTTAAACAAGTAAACTAAAATATTAAATATACATAAAAGAGCAAAATAACCGTCTTTCTACAAGAAACCCGAATTCAAATCTCAGTATCAAGAATCGTCCTTAGAAAGATTAAAGCGTCCAACCCAATCAACAAACGAGCGTCTTCACATGCATGCACAGGATGAATATATAACCCTAAAACGTTACAACACGGTCATTCTGACCCACAATGACAATATTCTAAATATTCAAAAGAAGAAATTACATTTTTACAATTTTATTTTCCCAAAAGCCAACTATCCAAAAAGAAATATAATCCTGTCCATTAAGAAAAAAGGTCCAACGACCTTTAACTCAATCTATAATCTTCTTTCCACTATCACCTGAAATGTTATTAAACAATTTGAGCCGAAACTCGTAGGAACAAGACTAGTATTGAATAAATGCATGACAAATGAAGATGGTTATGCATGATGCATACATAGAATTAATCAAAATCATATCGTTTGTTTCAAGGTAAATCCCCATTGTACAACCGAGTTTGTACAAAAGGATTACTATCAGACTCCTTAATTTTCGTGAGATTAACCCAACATGTTTGCCATTCTTAATTTTCGTGAGATTAACCCAACATGTTTGCCATTCTTACTTAACCCAACACATTTACTATTCTCAATTAACTCAACACATTTACCATTCTCAATTCTCTAATTAAGATTTTACCAACCCAATTAGTTACAGCACACGCATACGCACACCTCGTTGACATTTCTCCTATTCCACCAACTCGTGGTTAATGAACATAGGCACCGGTGCCAAACGAGCGTATAGACCCACGTAGCATTATAATCAACCCGACCACATGAAGTAACGAGACGTTCTATACCCCAACACGACTAACGACCTTTTTCGGTCTTTCATCGTGGAGCAACTCGTGCCCAACCTTAAATGATCCATAGATCCCATATCATTACGTGTTTTCATTATTCACGTTTTCATTATTGTAGGGCTCAAACCTCGGATTAACCGTCTACATAGTTTAAAATCCACCAATTCATCAATTTTACACAACAAAACCTACATTTTTCACTTGATATCAACATATGTCACATGAATTCATGGAATAGATATACATGGGTTATCTCAACCCCCAATTTAACCAACAAACATATCAATTTCATCATACCGGTTCTTTAAACCCAGAAGCCCTAATTTTCATGGTTTAAACCCAAAACCTCTAACTCTAATTCCTCATTTCTCAATTCAACCACATGAAACAACGATGTAAAGATAGGAACGTATTAAATCTTCAACAAATCTAAAATTTAACCCTCATTATCACCAAACTCACACCTAGGGCTTTGAAAATACTATTTTTATACTTTTATGTTCATAGATTAGAAAATATGACACATATCACAAAGATATTCAAGAAAAGTCTTAGATTCTACCTTTGAGATGTTAGGTCCACAAGAAAAAACCTCAAATGAGCTCCAATCACGAGAATTCCCAACCACACGGTGAGAGTAAAGCCTTCAGCGCCAAGATCGAACCTCTAACGAAAAGAAATTGAGATGGAAGTGTGAGATCTCACCATGGGAAGCTCCAAACAACACCCAGACTTAAACCCTGACTCTCACTTTTGCTCTAGAGAGAGAGAGAGACATGAAAATAATGAGAACAAAAGAGCCATGCGCAACTTTTAAAATGTCTGCTCTACAACAGTCCGTTCGAGCAAACCCCCACCGTTCGAGTGGTCTACTTCTCTAGAACCTCTCGGCCACCTGTCCGCTCCAGCGGTTAGTGCTGGGAGGCAAACCGAACAAAAGCTACCAGAACTGAGCTGAATCACAATCTAAACACCTCACCGCGATGTTTCCATGTATTACCCCACACTTAACCCTCGTTAGCAAACATATATAAACTCAAAAATAAATTCTCATGCAACATCTATGCGTATAACCGTTCCCGCATAACCTAGCACAATGGTTTTTTTCATAATTACAAGAAAATAACAATAGACCCGGTCCCTACAGTAATTGTGCATTCTTTGTGCATCTCCCTCTTTTAAAAGTTTCCTTCTTTTATTTTTCAAGTAATTTTGAGCATCTATTATGGCACAACCAACATTGCAACCACCACATTCTTGACTTAATACATGCATTATCTTTTTAATTGGTACATTAGCTTCATTGAGCACATTTATAAAATTGTTTTGAGCAGGAGTCATTCTTCTATGTCCTCAAAGTAAAAAAGTACTTTTTGGATAGCATAAACCATGATTATACTCAATTACAAACTTACTTATAACACATTTTTTTTCATTTTTTTTTCAAATGCACCATTGCTCTGCATCCAATCATGGTCATATAGCGACTTATAACATTCTTATGCTTTTTTTTTATAACTTGGGTAACAATATTCTTTCTTACTGCAAGCAAAATTTACTCCAATCAATGACTTGTCTTTGCTACATAGTCGAGTATGACTTTTTCAGATGATAAAACCTTTTCTCCTTGCATATGCATTATAACAACTCATAGAATTTTCTAATTCATCAAAAATCATTCCTTCATATGGCTCTAGAGGACCATTATACAAAGATGATTCGTACAATAGTATGTATAATTTGCTTCCAAATTTATATTATTTCGGTCACCACTTAATTCTAGCTCAACGAATAATGCTTCTTTTACACAATCACTAGACAACGTGATATCAACTATGTCAATCGATGTGCTTGCTATATCAATTTTACAATACAAAATTAACAATTTTTAAATCAATGTATTTAGAAAACAATGCAGTAACTTTAAAATTAAGCTATTAAAATATGCAAATCATTTATTGTATAGTTATTGCTTTTTTCTTCTTAAAAATTTATTTTTAGGCCCCATTTGGCAACCAAATTTTTTTGGCTAAAAATGCAAAAAAAACTAGCATGATCCATTCAACAAAAAAGCAAAAGAAAAAAAGGAAAAAAACTAAAAAACTAAAAAATCAAATCAAAAAACAAAAAAGCTAACATTTTACCAAAAATATCCTTTGAGCCAAATTTAGTTTTTAGCTTAAAAAAATCCTAACTTTTATGGTAATTATCAATCGGGACCTTAAATTATTGTCCACTAAAGTAAATTATTGCATAAACTATAAAAAAAAGACTCACCAGATTATTATAGATGTCAAACTTTATTGGCCACTAAACTTTATTGCCAATCGGGACCTTAAATTATTGGCCACAAAAGTCTTGGTATTTTCCTCACCGGAAGCATTTCATGAACGAACAGACTTGTTTCTCAAATCAAGCTGAACAGTTTTTTTTCTTAAACCATGGTTAGCTTTAGTGAGTAATTGTTTAGGTGCTCATTAAATGCTTGATGTGAGGCGGTAGGTGCTCGACAAATGCTTGATGTGTGAGGCCGTGATTGATATTGGCATTTACATGGACAGTCCATGTAGAATTGCTCAGAATTTAAACTCTTTTAATTTTAACCCTAAAGTAGTTGCCCAACTCAGAGTAATTAATCAGTGCTATGGGAGTTTTATGTAGCAAATTCACAATACTCTTATATAATATAATAATGATAAATTTTACGATATGTATATAATAATTTATTTTTATTAAATAATTAAAAGATAAAAAATAATTTATATTATATAAATTATAATTATTTATTTATTAAAAATACCATGTGATACGTAATACTATGAGATTATATAATAATTTTCCCCAACTCAGATTCAATTCGTCAAACATTTGTCGGCCCACACGCAATAGTATTAGTGAAGGCTATTAAAAGCTATTAAATGTCTTGCCTTCACTCCCAAATCCTACCACATGTTTCTGTTCCAAATTTAGTGATCTCAAGTAAAGCAAAAGAGGGAGTGAGCAGTACTGATCATGGAAGGTGAGATCAAGAACTTCGTAGCAGTATGGTTAACAGTCTTGGCATCTCTATACTACTGTCACACCGTAGCCAAACTCATCCCCAAAGGCATTCCTACACTCCTAACAATCTTCCCAATCATACTCCTCTTTCTCTACCTCCACCTCAACCTCACCTCTATCCACCTTGGATCCGTCACTTGTTTCTTCATTGCATGGCTCGCCAACTTCAAGCTCCTTCTTTTCGCCTTCGGCCACGGCCCTTTATCGCCGCCGCCGCCGCCGCCCAACCCACCCCTCTCATTCCCCCGTTTCGTCCTCGTCGCTTGTCTTCCCATCAAGATTCACCACCAACACCCATCGCCGCCGCCGCCAAACTTCGAGAAACCACCACCCAAAAAGCTCCACAAATCGCCTCTTGATTATGCTATTAGAGTTTTGGTCGTAGCTATATTTCTTCAACTCTACAAGTACAAACAATATTTACATCCCAAAATTGTAATGTTGGTTTATTGCTTCCACATTTATGTCTCTCTTGAGGCCTTGCTAGCCCTGATGACAACCTTGGCTGATGCCTTGGGACGTGTGGAGCTCGAGCCACCGTTCGATGAACCCTACCTCTCTACATCCCTACAAGACTTCTGGGGGAGAAGGTGGAACCTCATTGTGGTGAGTATTCTGCGCCCTACCGTATACGATCCCGTCCGGTGGATTTCTAGCCGTCTGATGGGGTGGAAGTGGGCCTCCGTCCCGGCGACCATGGCGACGTTTCTTGTGTCTGGTTTGATGCATGAGCTGGTTTTTTACAACATCGGACGAGCCAAACCCACGTGGGAAGTCACGTGCTTCTTTCTCATCCATGGGGCGTGTTTGGTTGTGGAAAACTGGGTAAAGAAATCTTTGAATGGGAGGTTCAGGCTCCCTCCGGCCGTGTCGAGGCCGCTGGTGGTTTCGTTCGTGGTTGCCACCGGTTTGTGGCTATTCATTCCGGCGTTCTTGCGGTGCGACACCGATGTTAGGGTTAGGAGAGAGGTCGCTGCTTTTGTAGATTTTGTGAAAGAAATTGTTGGAACTTTCAGGTTTAGATCTTTCAAATTGGATTAGCGAGTGCCTCCTAATTAATAATAAGTGTTTGTTTGGATGTTTAAAAAGTTTATTTTTTTAATAAATTTAGTTTTTTTTAAATAAAAAAATTAAATTATTTAGAATAAATTTTTGTAATAAACGTTTTAAATTCGATGTAGTGAGTGCCTCGTAATTGATAATAACGTTATGATTCGGTAACTATATTTTGGTATTGGTATTTTATGTACCTTTAATAAACCGTCACTCTATAAAATTATATAAATATTATACATAAAATCTCATATCTTATAATATTTAAATATAACCACTAAACATTAGCTAATTAAAAAGAGATAACTGAAACATCAATGAGATGTACCAAAATGATAGCTATAAATAAAACTTATTAGAGTAATACATGGCATCTTTTCCACTTCTCAGTTTTGAATCTTTTCATTTGAGGTTCAATTGGGGATATTTTTTAAGCCTTGTTTTTTCATTTTTAATGCTTTTGTTTATTTGGTATTATTTTTTTTATATTCCTTTATTAGGGAAAAAGTAAAACAAATAACCAAAAACTGGGTCTTTTTTGACGAAATGGTTTTTTTTTTCTTTTTTAGTTAAAAAAATTTATTTCAGGTAAAGAAATTTAACTTTCTAGCTTCCTATAATGCAGAGACATGAAAACAAATCAAGAGTTGCAAAATACTCAAACATGAAACTATTCCAGACAAAGAAAAAAGGTAGAAATTGGGCTAAAATCTGTTTTTATAACATAAAGGTTGTCAAGCTAATCGGTCCGTTTAGGTTAGCTTTTTTATAAGATTTTCTATTTCTAGTTATGCTTTTAAAACAATAGCTTAGACAATAAAATATTTTAAATTAATCTTATTATAAAAAAATTTAATAAATTAAAATAAATAAATAAATCAAAAAAATCACATAAAAACCTTTTAATGGCCTTTTCATCTTTAATAAATTATTCTCAACTATAGTTGAGATTAACATTTCTTTTTTACATTTTTCTCATTATAAATAATTAAAAATTAAAAAAAAATAACCACCCAAAAAGTCTGATTAAGAGAGAGTATTCATATCAGTGGGCCCCAAAAGCTAATCATCAATGTTAAAGTCGGGACATATGATGGCCCCGGCAGCATTACTCTGTTGCGAATAGTAGTCTCTGAGTAATTATTAGATGTTTTTTAAATATTATGTAATAAATTTACGTGATAATTTTATTTAATATGATAATAATATATTTTATAATAAAATATAATAATTTATTTTATTAAATAAGTAAAAAATAATAAAATAATTCACATTATATAAATTATAATAATTTATTTATTAAAAATATTATGTAACACCATTTATATAATACTTTGAAGTATCTAATAATTTGCCCCTCAAGTGTGGTAGTGGTGGATTCCAGCTCCAAGTCTACTTTGACTGATCTAGAATGCCATGGAATTGCAGTCGATTAAATTCATCGGAAAACTAGCAATTAATTTGGTCATTTGAAGAGCGATGGCACGCGTTGCGCCATGTCTAGATGTAATTTGGGGCCGAATCGATTCAGCTCGGTCCAATTTGACGGGTTTTTATTAAATTTTTTAATTGAATTTTTTTTAGAAAGTCGGCCCAGGTGCTGCTAGGAGTAAAGGATTTAGGCTTGAGTTACGAGCCTGAGCCTCGGGCCCGGACCTAACCGACTTAGTCTATTTTTTTGGTATTTTTTTTATTATTTAAATTTATTATATTATTTAAGTGTATTATATTATATAAATTTATAAGTTTTTTTTTGTATTTAAATTTATTATGTTATATAAGATTTTTTTGGGGTAAATTATTATATAAGTTTATTATATTATATAAGTTTAGTATTATAAGTGTATTATATTATATAAAGTTATAAAAAAAAATTTTGTATTCAAATTTATTATATTATTATATAAGTTTATTATTATAATTGTATTATATTATATAAAGTTATAAAAAAAATTTCAAATTTATTATATTATATAAGTTTATTATTATAAATTTATTATATTATATAAACTTATAAGTTTGTTTTTGGTATTCAAATTTATTATATTATATAAGTGTATTAATCAATTAAATGAAGTAAGCTTGAACAATTGAAATAATAAAATGCAATATAAATTTTATTAATCAAAAATTAAATGTGAATAATTTTACACATTGTAAGTGTATTGTACATATTAAAAAATTATAGAAATTGCATCACTATAGGTCAAGTACATCCCAACTAAGTTGGTACATACAAGCCTAACAATCATGTGCATTATTCTCTACTTCAAATACATGACAAATAAAATGTAAAATTACAAATATAAAGTAAGAAAATTTACATATACAAAAAATATTTTAAAAAATCAGTCTGAGCCTGATAATTCTTCAGACGTTTCAGACGTGATAGATTCTATGTCTGTTTTGAGTCTTTCCTTCTCGTTCATTTCTTGATACCTCTTCGATGCGTAAAGTGTGTCCCGTATAATCATCAATACTTGAATCATCTCCGGAGTGAGCCTTGATCTGTAGTCGTTCAGCACCCGTCCACCTGCACTAAAAATTGACTCCGAAGCAACTGTAGAGACAGAAATTGCAAGTATATCGCGAGCTATCGCAACCAATACTGGCCACGACACCTCGTGTTTTTTCTAATAATCTAAAATATCAAAATCATCTTCATCTATATTTTCTACAGCATCAAAATAACGTTGGAGTTCTGTAATAGAACTCCTATGAACTTCAAAAAGTCGTCTATTTTTTACGATAGATCAATCATCGTTACGACTTTAAGATGAAGTCCTAGCCGTGGGTTGTGTTGATTGTGGTATTATTTGAGTTTTATATTCATCATATAAATATTTAAGTGTTTCATTTATTACTTCTT
>JAOTRH010447360.1:0-31395 GCA_034768845.1 Heliamphora exappendiculata
GCATGAACTGCATTATGGGACGGATAGACCAGTTTTCAAATTATTTTAAGAGTCGTGTGAATCGCGATCTAAAAATCCATTTTCAACTATTTTTTCTAAGCTCATGTATATGAGTCAAAACATGGTTTGTATCCTCGCTTTTCCTTGCATGTGAAATTGTTTTCAAGCCTTAAAAAACATGAGCCTAGAAAAAAGATGATTTTAGTTAATTAGATTATGGGGTCCTGTCAATTGAAGTCCCGCAGAGGGTGTTGGTCATTTCATGCGGGGTGTTGGTGCACGGTTGTTGTGTGTATGGTGGTTAGTGCATCGTTGCGTGCGGGGGTTTGGTTTTATTTTTTGGTTTGGGGTTTTCTCCCAGCGTTGACCGCTCGAGTGGTGCTTGTGCGCTCAAGCAGGCTGGTGGCAGAGTGTTGGGTCGGTTGGTGACCGCTCAAGCGGTGGTTGAGTGCTCGAGTGGTGGAGTGGCAGAGATGTATGTTAGTAGGGGACCACTCAAGCGGTGGTTGTGCACTCGAGCGGGGTTGTGGCAGTGTGCTATGTCGATCGGGGACCGCTCAAGTGGTGGTTGAGCGCTCGAGCGCTTGGGCTGTGTTGGCCTCCAGGTTAGGTTTTGGTTTTCATTTTCTATATCGTTAGTTATCCTGGTGTGTGGACGGGTCCCGATTTGTGGATGGGTTGTTCGGTTATCGAATAACAGTGTTTGTGGCATATGAGGTCATGTCAGGTTATGTGACGGGTGGCGTCATGTTATGAACTTATATAACTGTGTGCATTTATAACTCTAATTTATTTATGTACGAATATGTAAGTGAATTACATGATTTTGATATCGTTATGTATAAAGTGGTTTATACTTTAAAACTCAAAGGTTTTATAGGCATGTATATGTGGGTTCTGAGGAACGAAAGCATGTGATGCATGTTGCATGAGTTGCAAGTGTTGTGTGAGTCGCGTGTGTATCATGTGACGTAGTTTGTGATATGTAGTGATAGTACGTAATTTTATGCATTTAAATCCTGTTTAGGTTATGCGTAAGTGTATGGAATGAGATAGTAGAACATGTGATTCTATGAATGTTAGCTCTGGCTGACAGTGCATTCGATAGGGTTGCGGTCCCTCGATGAAAGTCTATAAAAGTGTATCTGGTAGGGCTGCGGTCCTTTGATTAAAGTCCGCGAAGGTTAAGAGTCCGCGAAGGTTAAGAGTCCGTAAAGGTGCATAAACGGGGGTTGCGGTCCATCGGTGAAAGTCTGAGAAGGTACATGGATTGCATGTACTGCATTGTGAGACGGATAGACCAGTTTTCAAATTGGTTTAAGAGTCATGTGAATCGCAATCTAAAAACCCTTTTTCAACTATTTTTTCTAGGCTCCTGTGTGTGAGTCAAAACATGGTTTGTATTCTCGCTTTCCCTTGCATGTGAAATTAGTTTCAAGGCTTGAAAGAGAGTTTAAACCTGTACTTCGATTTCCTAGCGTGTTTTGTTTATGTTACATGCTTCTCTAGTTTCTGCTGAGCTTTGGCTCACGGTGTGAGATAAAATATTTTTAAGTACCGATCACGCAGATTGATCCGGAGGTGCTGGAGAGGTGGAAGAGTGTGGTCTTCCTTTTTGCTAGTTTTGTTACATATATGTTGTAATACGTTTCCTCAGCGTTGTAGCCTTGTAATGTATGCCGTTTGGCATTTATATACAATGCATGTATGGTTTACTTTGAGAGTATATTCTCAGATTGGGTGAATGTTTAGTTGTTTCTAGGTGTTTCACGTGGTTCAAAATTTGGGGCGTGACAGGGCGATAGTGAGGCATGAGGGGTCCAAGAAAAAAAATCATTCCAAATCAAGAGGTTACAAAATGACGTACTACTAATGTGACAAAGAAGGTTATGAAGAAAAACTGTCCAAAGTACAAGACCGACAAGGGAAAAGAATAATCATCAGAGACCGCGGTTATAGAGGGCGCCGATTATGAAAAATCAAATGTGATGACAGTGTCTTCAGGGTTAAAAAATTCAAATTGGATATTAGATTCTAGATGTTCGTTCCACATGCATACAGTCGGAGTGTATTTTGATACATATCAATCAGAAGATGAGGGTGTGAATGTAATGTGATCCCAAGAGTGGGGTGAATTGGATATTTAAAATTTTCTTTCAAAATATTCAATTTAAAACATACAATATATTTTCACTTGATCTTTTTTGGATAAGCAAAGATTTAATCAAATGTAAATGTAAAGAGTTTGAAGAATATAGAAAATAAAATCAAGATTTTTTCAATGTTCGGCGCACCGACCTACGTCCTTACCTCAAGTAACCCGCTTTGAGGATTTTTACTAATCTCTCTTTATAAGCAGAGATGCCTCTCTCCTTCACAAAGCAGAGAAGCCTTCACACTAAGAGCCAACGAGCTCTTAAACCAAAGTGAATCCCTTCACTTGAACAAGGCTACAACCAAGCCTCAACAATGATTTGATGAAAAAAGTATACAAGAGTAGGCTCCTTTAATGAGCAAATGAGTAAAATACTATAGCATACTAATTCACTCTCAAGAAATATATCAAATGAAACTCAAAGAGATTTTCTAAGTGTCTCCTTCAAGTATGAACAATAGTATGAGACTTAAATGCACAAGAATGAGTAAAGAGAGAGTATGAGATTAGAGAACTTCTTGGTGAACTTAAGTTCTAATAATGGGGTCTATTTATAGCCAAAATTTTGAGCTAGCTGTTAAAGGTAGAAAGATATTTTAATAGCTTAAGTCAAATTAGCCGTTATGAAGTTAAATTTGACTTTCAGGATAAGTCAGTCGACTGATATGGCTTGGTCAGTCGATTGAGGTGCCAATTTGAAGCATCCCCAAAATTTCAGTAGCTTTTCAGTCGATTGAAGACTTACTTTCAGTCGATTGAATCTCAAAAGGTTTAACTCAGTCGACTACCATTATTGATTCAGTCGACTGATATTATTGATTCAGTCGACTGAACCATGATGGTTCAGCTATTTCAAATTCCAGTAGGTTTCTAGTCGACTGATCTTAATGATCAAGTCGACCAAACCTTATTGGTTTAGATTTCAACCCTTTTAGTTGACTGAATATTTCTATTAGTTGATGGAGTTGAATGAAAATATGATTTTCATAAATTTTGGTGTCTTCAAGTCACAATATAAACTTGTTGAAATATTTTTTAATTTAAACTGAAATTTGGTTACTTCAAGAAACATTTCAAATGATTTTAGATTTATTTGATAAAATGTTTCTTAATTTAAAATCAACTTTGGTTGCTATGAAAACATTTTATCCTTTGAAAAAATGATATGCATGAGTTCTATAGTCCAATTTTGGTTTTCTATGAGCTTCAAGGGATATACTCAAGAATAGTGAACTTACATTAATCCTATGTTGCAATACAATTGAAAAACTTAAACTTAGTCTTCAATTTTATACTTCTCTTTGCTTCAAAACCTTATTGCGAAAATGATTTTAACTTGAATGCTTCATGGCTTCCAATTATTGTGCTTGAAATGAATTACTGAAAATATTCTCAATTTGCACAATTAAATATCTTGATTTGTTATCATTAAAATGGTAGTTGAAATCTTATTTAGGCCAACAATCTCTCCATTTTTTATAATGACAAAATAAGGAGCAAAATAATGCGAAAAAGCTATATAATGCTCCCCCTCACCAGAAGCATGTATGAATAAGTATGTTTGAACGTTTGAATAACTCTCCCTCGCAATATGCATAGTCGCATCAATTGAGTTCAAAAACTTATTTTATCGTGAAATAGCATATAATTGAAGGCGTAATAGTTTTGAGTTTATTTTTAAGAGCAATGTATGCCATTCACATTCATATTCAATAACCATGGATATCAAAATATCATTCACATTCATTCATTCAATATTTAAAAAAATGACAAGTCATGCATTCAAAGTTTGAACATCCAAGCATGCATACATATAGCCAAAAAGTTATACATCCACCAAATCGTTACTTAAACTTAAAGACATGGAACCAAAAAATTTTAAAACTTCAACTAAACCTAAAAAAGTTAACCACTATTTAAGCACTATATTTTGCTCTACATGTTTCTCCCTCTTTTTGTTATTTTCATAAAGACATGGAGCCGAAGGAGTCATCGTCATCATCATCCTCGGTATTGTCAGCCTCGTCACCACCTCCATTAGTGCCATCATCACTACCAATATCATCATCATGGCTAGCATCATGTGAAGAGTCGGGAGAAGGTGGAATACTTAGAGCATCTTCTATGCGAGTAAGGCGTTTGTGGACTTTCTTGAATTCTCCTTTGATCTCTTTGGTAAAAGATTTCACTAACTTCTTTAGAAAAGACTGTGTTGAGCGATCTAGAGGAGAATCAACTGGAGTAGGAGCTACAGTAGCCACCAAGGAAGGGGCATCGGCTATTTCTTCATCGTTGTCTTCTCCTTCACTATCTCTAACCATGGGAGAGGCGTCACATTTGTGTCCAAATTTTGAACGCCAACCCCCGTCTTGCAAACGATTTCCCATGAGTTTGAGATATTTGGCATTAAGGAAATTGGTAGATTAGGAAGAGTAAAATTTGACGAAAAATGACAGAAACCAAATGACTCGAAGAAAGGAGTAAGATAAGCACCATAAGGGAGAGTGTGGTGCTTCGAGCTCTCTCGGGCAAGCATCCATATACAGATGAGAGAGAAAAGATTAAGGCGCTTGCCGATGTAGATACACCACATAATAAAGCAGTCAAGATAGGAGATGTAATTGCGAGAGCCCCTACGTGGGAGAATATTGTAGGTAATAATGAGATAGATGATTTTTGCTTCAGGTTTTAGTTGAGAATGTTTTGGGGTGAGAGCAAAGATTACTACTCGTTCATTCATAACTATGGGCAAAAACGTTTGAGGAGTAAACTCTTGGTCCATAATCCCATTTGATGAAGGTCTAGGACAAGTGAAATCGCCCCGACCAAGACCGAAAAGATTAGCAATGTTTTTATCATTAAAACATTATGTTTTTCCAAAAAGGTATGTAGTAAGATGAGTATATGAATCATTAGGATTAGGTTTAGTCATTTTGATAAGATTGGCATAAAATAATCGAACATGTTAAGGATATATGCCCTTAGGTGCATAAAACATATAAACACCCCAACCCAGTTGAGCAAATAGATGACGTACATTAGGAAAATAAAAATCTATAAAGTCCATGTCGAAAAACTTACCAAAAATCGGTTCTATGGATGAAAGATGATATGTATAAAGATCCTTAGCCCTAGAGGAAGAGAATAGATTCTCAGTTGGCGCCGAAGATGCGGAATGGGCAATACCCTTCCCCTTTCCTCCTTTGGTTCTAGGCGGCATGGTGAGAGTAATGAGGATCTGATAATAGGGAGAAGAGGTAAGAAGGATAATCAAATAGGAGAAGTGTTGGAGGAATAGGGTTTGAGAAGAAATATGTTGTACGTAGAGAAAAGGAGAGAAACCGAGAGTCTAAATGAGATAAACTGAGAGTCGAAATGAATTTCAATCGGCTAGGATTTTAAATCTCGAACATTTAGTCGACTGACAAGGGCAGTTCAGTCAACTGAATTGCTTGAGAGAAGGTTTAGTTGACTAATCACAAGAGCTCAGTCGACTGATCTGGGAATTTAGGAAAAACTTGAATTCCAGTAGCCATTTAGTCGATTGGATGAGATATTTCAGTCAATTGACTTTTCTTTGTTTGATTTCATTGTTTAATTTGTTTCACACAACTTCTCGATTATGCAATAGGCCTAATTCTAATCTTATTAGTATAAACCTATCCTCATTAAGTGGTTTTGTGAAAATATCAACCAATTATTCATTTGTGCACATGAATTCAAGATAAATGTCACCTTTTTGCACATGATCATGAAGAAAGTTGTGTCTTATCTCAATATATTTAATTTGTGAATATAAGATAGGATTTTTTGAGATATTAATTGCATTTGTATTATCACATTTAATAGGCACACCATCATAGTTCAATTTAAAATCTTGAAATTGTTGTTTCATTTATAAGACTTAGGTATAACAACTACCAGTGGCAAGATATTCGGCATCGGCAGTTAATAAGGCTATGGAGTTATGTTTCTTGGAGAACCAAGAAACAAGTGACTTCCCTAGGAAATGACAAGTACCACTAGTACTTTTGCGATCGATTTTGCACCGGCCAAAATCCGCAGAATAACTAACCATTTCAAAGGAAGTAAATTTTAGATACCATAACCCTATGTCTGTTGTATGGATTAAATATCTCAAAATTATTTTAACCGCAATTATGTGCGATTCTTTTGGACATACTTGAAATCTAGCACACATACACGCACTAAACATTATATCCGGTCTACTAGCAGTTAAATATAAAAGGCTACAGATCATACCTCAGTAGAGCTTAGTGTCTACCAGTTTTTCTTGTTCGTCGATGTCAAGCTTTGTTGATGGACTCATGGGTGTTCCCAAAAGTTTTCCATCTTCAATGTTGAATCGTTTGAGCAAGTCCCTTATGTATTTTGATTGGCCCATAAATGTTCAATTTTTGGCATGTTTGATTTGAAGTTCAAGGAAGAATATGAGTTCGCCCATTATGCTCATTTCGAATTTCTTTTGCATACACATTGAGAACTTCTAGCACAAATTTTCGTTAGTAGCACCGAATATAATATCATCAACATATATTTGAATAATAAGCATATCCTCATGGTTTGTTTTTATAAAAAGCGTTGTATTAATTTTATCTCTTATAAAGCCATTTTCTAGTAGGAAATCGCTTAATCTTTCATACTAAGCTCGAGAAGTTTGCTTTAAATCATACAATATTTTGGATAATTTGAAAACATGATTGGGATAATAATAGTTTTCAAAATCCGATATTGTTCAACATAAATTTCTTCATTGATAAAGCCATTCAAAAATGCACTTTTTACATTCATTTGATATAGTTTAAAATTTTTATATGATGCATATGCAAGCAACATGCGTATGGCTTCCATTCTAGCTACTGGTGCATAGATTTTATCAAAATCTATTTTTTTTTCTTGATTATAACCTTGTACAACTAGCCTAACCCTGTTACGGACAACAATGCCATTTTCATCATTTTTATTTTGATAAATCTATTTGGTTCCAATTATGGTATGATCTCTAGGTCTAGTAAATAAATTTTACACTTCATTTCTTTCGATTTGATTAAGTTCTTCTTGCATTGCCATTGTCCATGAATCATCTTCTAATGCATCAGTTATATACTTTGGTTCTTCTTGAGATAAAAATGTAAGATGATTACTAATATTTTTGTAGGAAGATCGAGTAGTTACCCCTTGTGATGGTTCACCAATAATTTGATCCAAAGGGTGATCGTTTACAATCTTTCATTCTTTTGGCAACACTTCATGTTCCTCTTGATCTTGATCATCGATATGTAGTTCGATGTTTTTTTCTTTATCTTCTTTGATTTGCAAATCCTCTAAACCGTTGCTAATCACTATATCATCATCATTAGAAAGCTTGGAAGAAAAATGATTAGCTTCATCAAAACTAACATGAATATATTTAACTAAAGTCATTGTTCTTTTGTTATAAACTCTATAAGCTTTACTATTAGTTGCATAACTAAGAAATATACATTCATCTAATTTTTAATTGAATTTACGTAAATCATCTTTTTCATTCAAGACAAAACATTTGCAACCGAAAACATAAAAATACGAAATGTTGAGTTTTCTTCCATTCCATAGTTCATAAAGAGTTTTGTTAAAATGAGATCTTATATAAACTCGATTCATTACATAACAAGCGGTGTTGACCGCTTCGGCCCAAAAATATTTAGGCAACTTATACTCATCTAATATAGTTCGAGCCATCTCTTGTAAGGAACAATTTTTTCTTTCTACAATCTCATTTTGTTAAGGAGTTCGAGGAGCCAAAAAATTATGAAAAATACCATTTTGATCACAAAAATTTTTAACCTCTTTATTTTTAAATTCTCCTCCTCTATCACTACGAATGTGTAAAATTGAATAATTCTTTTTTATTTTAAAGCTTTCTACAAAGTTTGACAAATACAAGATATATTTCATCTTTGTATATAAGAAATAAAATCCAAATATACCTTAAAAAATCATCAACTATAACAAAATTGTATACTTTTTCACTAAGACTTTGAACTTTTATAAAACAAATTAAGATGAATTAATTGTAGTGGCCTATTTGTAAAAAAATTTAGCTTCTTTTTTAAACTCGTTTTGGCTTACTTACCAAATTGGCAAGCATCACAAATTTCGTCTTTAATAAATTTAGTTTTGGGCAAGCCTTTCACCAAATTTTTCTTAACAAGTTTAGATAGGAGATCCATGCTAGAATGACCTAGACTCCTATGCCATAACCAACTTGTTTCATTTAGTATCGAAAAACATTTTATATTTTGATAATCTAATTTATCAAAATTTATGGTATAAACATTTTTAAACCGATTTGCAACAAATAGGACTTTAGATCATCCTTATCTTTAACAATACAAGTATCATACTTAAATGTTACACTATATTTTTTATCACATAATTAACTTATACTTAGGAGGTTATGCTTTAGACCATAAATAAGTAAGATATTATCAATATGAACAGAATATTTTTTACTAACCTTACATTCACTGATGATTTTGCCTTTACCATTATCTCCAAAGGTTACATAGCCTCCATGTTTAGCTTTTAAACTCAAAATTTTGTTTTGTTTCCTGTCATGTGCCTTGAACATCCACTATTTATGTACTATTTTTCTTTAGAGGATGTGGACTTCAAACATACCTACAAAACAAATAAGTTAATTTTTTTTGGTACCCAAATCTTTTTGGCTCATTTAGGATTAGTGTCTTTAATTCTCCAAACTAATTTTGTAACACCATTCTTTCTTTTTAATGGACAATCAAATTTAATGTCCCTTTTTTCTTACATAGAAAACAAGTTGTATGTTCATAAATGTTTTTTGAAGATGAGACTTGAAAGTCTTTAGATTCTTTTACAAAATAACTTTTTGAGTTTTTCTTGTTGCTTATTTCTCTATTATAATCAATACCCTTTTTATTCAAGGACATTCTTTGAGCTCCCAAAAGTTTTTCAAAGTTTTTTTTTTCATTTGTAAACTTATAAATAATTTTAGAATAGTTATCTACTTTCTTTTTCAAATCACAAGAAAAATTATTTTCAAGAGCTTTTTCTTTCAAGATTTTTAGTTCTTTTCTCAACAATTCATTTTTCTTTTCTCATTTAGAAATCTCATTTTCGAAATTTTTTGTCGCTTTATCAAATTTAACTTTATAAATAAGTTTTTCTCTTTCCAAAGACTCAACTTGCTAATCATGATCTTTTTGAATAGTTGAGAATGATTCCTTTAAATCATTCAACACTTTGAATTGATTTTTAATTTCCTTAAAAAGTTTCTCATTTTTCTTTTTCACATTTATATTTTTCTTTCCCAATTTCAAGAATCTTTTATGCAAGTTATATAATTCATCTTTAAGTTCTTCATAAGATGTCATGGATTTATAAGTGTTAGATTCATTACAATAGCTAGATTTGAGTAAATTAGAATTGAGATGAGAATTTATCTTCTCATCCATGTTAACCATCAAGAAAAAATTTGCTACTTTTTCATCACTAGAACTCTCACTAAACTCGTTTGAGTCTGTGCCACCCCATGTTGTAGCTTTCATGGCCTTCTTTTTCTTCTTTAGATCCTTTTTAAGTTAAGGACATTCCGGCTTGATGTATCCCAATTTCTTGCAATTGTAACAAGTAAGAGAATCTTTCTTGTAATCTTTTTTGCTTGAATCACCCTTATCAAATCTCATGTCACGAAATTTTCTTACAAATCTTTTCTCTGTTTTAAAGAACTTTCTGAGTCTCCTAGTAATGAGAGCCATATCATCATCATCAAGCTCTTCATTTTCTTTATCACTAGAACTTTTTTTTTGAAGCTTTTAGAGCAATAGATTTCTTTACTTTATTTTGCTCGTTGACTTTATTTTTGATCTTGAGTTCATACGTCAAGAGAAATTCAATGAGTTCATCCAACGTCATTACTCTTAAATTTCTGGCTTCCGAATCTACCAATCTATCAATAGCCGTCACCTTAGCTTCCCAAATGAGTAGCAAGGCCCTGAGTACTTTTCTTAACAATTTATAAGATTGGTAAGTTTTTTCAGGAGAATTGATAGAATTTATAATATGAGTAAAGCGAGTATACATACTAGAAATGATTTTATCATCACCTATTTTAGATCCTTCATACTCATTAATTAACCTGTCGATTCTAGAGTCTTTAACATCTTGTGTACCTTCATATGTAATTTTTAATTTTTTTTATATTTTTTTAGCACTCTTACATGACATAATACGATTATACTCATTAGCATCAAGAGCACAATACAAAGCATTCATAGCGCTAGAATTTATTTGAAGTAATTTCATTTCAATTTCATTCATTTCTTTTTCAAATTTTGGAACCTCTTTTCCTTCAACGGTTTTAATAGGAATAAAGTCACCTTGGATAATCACTATACAAGCTCTCCAATCCATTGTTTGGATGAAAATTCTCATCATTTGCTTCCAAAATGTGTAATTAACATCACAAAAGATTGGAAGTCTTGTAGAAGATTGACTCTTTTCAAAAGGAGATACACCAATACTTGTCATAGATCTTTTCACAAAAACGTGTTAGGTAACAATGTGACCTAAGCTCTGATACCAATTGTGAGTGTAATGTGATCCCAAGAGAGGGGTGAATTAGATATTTAAAATTTTTTTCGATATATTCAATTTAAAACATACAATATATTTTTATATGATCTTATTTGGATAAGCAAAGATTCAATTAAACATAAATATAAAAAGTTTGAAGGATAGAGAAATAAAATTGAGATTTTTACAAGGTTCGGTGCACCAATCTACGTCCTTGCCTCAAGCAACCTCCTTTGAGAATTTTTACTAATCTCTCCTTATAGGCGAAGATGTCTCTCTCATTCACAAGGCGAAGAAGCCTTTACACCAAGAGCCCACGAGCTCTTAAACCCAAGTGAATTTTCTCCCTTGAACAAGGTTACAACCAAGTCTCAACAATGATTTGATGAAAAAAGTGTACAAGAGTAAACTCATTTAATGAGAAAATGAGTACAACACTATAGCACACTAATTTACTCTCAAGAAATAAATTAAATGAAACTCAAAGAGATTTTCTAAGTGTTTCTCTCAAGTATGAACAATAGTATAAGATTTAAATGCACAAGAATGAATAAAGAGAGTATAAGATTAGAGAACTTCTTGGTGGATTTAAGTTCTGATAATGGGGCCTTTTTCTAGCCAAAATTTCGAGATAGCCTTTAAAGGTAGAAAGATATTTTAATAACTCAAGTCAAACTAACCGTTACAAAGTTTAATTTGACTTTCAAGATAAGTCAGTTGACTGATATGGCTTGGTCAGTCGACTGAGGTGCCAATTTAAAGCATCCCCAAAATTTCAGTTGCTTTCAATCAACTAAGAGCTTGCTTTCAATCGACTGAGGGCTTATGCTCAGTCGACTGAACCATGATGGTTCAACTATTTCAAATTCCAGTAGGTTATCAGTCGACTGATCTTAATGATCCAGTCGACTGAACCTTATTGGTTCAGTTTTCAACCCTTTTAGTTTACTGAATATGTCCATTAGTTGATGGAGTTGAATGAAAATATGATTTTCATGAATTTTTGTATCTTTAAGTCACAAGATAAACTTGTTGAAATGCTTTTTAATTTAAACTCAAGTTTGGTTACTTCAAGAAACATTTCAAATGACTTTCGATTTATTTGATAAAATATTTCTTAATTTAAAATCAACATTAGTTGCTACAAAAATATTTTATCCTTTGAAAAAATGATATGCATGAGTCCTATAATCCAATTTTGGTTTCCTATGAGCTTCAAGGGATATACTCAAGAATAGTGAACTTACATTAATCTTATTTTGCAATACAATTGAAAAGCTTAAACTTAGTCTTCAATTTTATACTTCTCTTTGATTCAAAACCTTGTTGCCAAAATGATTTTAACTTGAATGCTTCATGGCTTCCAATTATTGTGCTTGAAATGAATTACTGAAAATATTCTCAATTTTTATAATTAAATATCTTGTTTGTCATCATCAAAATGGTTGTTGAAACTTTGTTTAGGCCAACAGGGGGTACTGTCAGGATGACTAACAATGCAGTGAGCAAGTTGTCGGTATAGAAACAGTTTGATTTTGTAGGCTTGATGGGACCGTTAATTTTGAACTTGATTGAGGTTAGACATGTGCCGAATCTAAGGAAGAATTTGACTTCTCTAAGGATGCTGAATTCAAGAGACTGCAGGTTCTCATCCGGAGGTAGAGTTTTCTGGATCTCAAAGGAAAACATACATGTACTGTAGGAATAGATAATTGACAACTTATACAGGTTCGTATGGAGTGTTGTGATAGGTGGAGATATTGCCAGACATAAGATGAGTAGTACAGGCAGATGACGTGCACGTACAAAGTGTAAGAGTGATTAAAGTAAATAACAGTTGTGAAAAAGCACACTGAATAAGCGTAGGGGTATACGAAAGCGATAAGGTAATACAAGTGCGTAGGCGAGCAAATCAGATGGTGTACAGGATAACGATAAGACGCGAGAGCAACAGTTGTTGGATGTTCACAAGAAAGACCCGAGCAATGAAACTAATACGATAGACGTGTCAAACAGGTGTACACCTTGATAGAAGCAAGTCTTCTTTGCTCTTGATTTGGTTAGTGGCGGTGATCTCTCCGGCTGTGTGCACAAAGGAGGAGAGATAGAGCCACGTTCTTCTATAAAGTAGTGAGTTTTGTGGGGGCACCCGGGTTAGAATGTGGGCACCTTGGTGTAAAGGTGCGGGACATGCTGTTTGGGTGTGACAATTCAATAACGATGACAATAGAATCGACATCAATGTTGGTTATCTTCAAGGTGATTTGCATAATTCAAGCCAAAGTAGAGATTATTGGGCTAGATGTTTTGTATTCTACTAGGCATGTGGTCATTATATTATTTTGGTCTATATGTAATTGGGTTGGAGTGAAATTAGAAGCCCACTAGAAACTTTTTATGTATGGAATTTATAATAATATGGGCTCGTGGGATTTTTGAATTTTCATGTATGTACCTATAAATAGGACACTAGTGGAGCTCTAGGACTTAAGAGAGTAGATAGAAAATTTGTGAGGTTAACTGGTAGAAAGAAGGGAGAGAGGTGCTGTACTCTTTCACATTCGACGTAGTGAAGTATTTTCTCTCTCGCTCGTGGACGTAGGTCGGTGTTGGCCGAACCATATAAAATCTCGGTGTTGATTATTTTTTGCTTTTTGTGCTTAAATTTTTGTTTCCGTTTGCGTTTAGGAATTATTGTTCAAATCCCAACAAACAAAGTATTTGTAATAGTATACTGCCATAATTCATGAATTGAATTATTTATTTGAGTGAAAGCGTTTTACCGTAGATGACATGGGTGGTATAATGGCCATATTTAGTTACTGTCACTCATTAAATTATTAAAGTTTTATGTGGCCCAAGTAGGAGGATGTAAAAAAATTATTTATTAGAGAAAATCTGAGTATAACCCACATAAGTACTTGTAAGTATTTATACTATTTAATGAGTGTTGAATAAATAAATTACCTATTATATTATAAAATTATTGATGAAGAGTTACATCTATTTATGAATAGTTGTGCATGCTGGAAATAGAGGAATTCTTATTCCTTGATTAAAGGAATTATTATATGTAAATAGAGGAGGTGCCTAACCAAGCCTTAGAAAAAAATATCAACATGATAAAGGGATAGGTTATAAAAATCTCTCTCACAGTGCAATTTCGTTTCTATCACCTAAATAATCATGATTGAAGGTACATATCTGCATTTTTACTTTGTATATACACGTTAATTTATCTTACATTTTATGGATTAATTTTGATCCAATTCCATTACCTGAATGATCTACATATAGTTATTAAAAACATAGAAATGTTTCTAACAATTTGATTCTTAATTTTTGACAGAACCGAATCAATGCGGACTGTGTGCACCTCTGTTAATTTTTTCATACTATATTTTTATTTTTAGCCTATCACAAACAGAATGCCGTAGAAGTTAAAAGCCGAGGATATGAGCTGTCAAAAACATGTGAAAGGATAAATTGGGATTTGAATTTGCAAATGGGTTGGCATTGGTGTAGAGGGCAGGGGAAGGACCAACGATGATATAAGCGGCACTTTTAATACTTTGTATTAATCTAGTTTGGATAGTTGAATTCTCAAGAAAGAATGAATAAGTGGTTGTGAATTATTCCTTCATTAATGAGTAAAAATAGTAAACTAATTTCTAATTATTTATCCAACTAGGAATCCGTTCTCAAACTAAGTAGGAATTCAATTTTTACCCTCTTCCAGGGTTAGATTTAAGGGTCACAATCAATAAAAAAAATCTTGGGGTTTGGTCTGCTTTTTTGTAGTAAAAATAGTTTTGATCATGTTTTTTTTTTTTGTTGCATTTAGTCTTTTTTTTTTAAATTAACGAAATGGTAGAACTAATATACCCATATTTAATTCAATTTTATATATATATATATATATATATATGTGTGTGTGTGTGTGTATTATGATTGGCGTGATATATGAGAATTTTCAAAATAAGTGAATAATTTTTTCTTGAATTTAAGAATTTGAAATCATATTTTCACATTTTAAGCATATAACAGATTTGTGGGAATTGGGTTTAACGGATCCGAATAAAATTTTTTTGAAACCGCTGTTGCCTTCATCTCCATCCTTCTCTACCATCGCCGCTTGGACCTCATGTGACGCCCCGAACCTCGAGAACATCTAGAGTGATAATAACTAATAAAGATGCGAGAGATTAAATAGCGATATAACCCATACATATCAAAAGAAAATAAAGTAAAGTAGTAATCAGATTACAAACCCAAATGATAATTTTTGAAGCATTAAAAAGATACAAGAAGTTCTAGGTCTAGTCGCAAAAGGGAGGGTTTGATGCTAGAACAAATGAGACTCTAGCTCACGGGAGTCCAGGCTCCACTTCTTCTTCAACAGCATCACCGGCCGGTACGTCTGACTTCTCAAAACCTGGCATAAAGCGCCATGAGCTAATGTCCAAAAAAAAATAACATAGATATACAAGTATTTCTCATGCAGCAGATCACATAATAACAAAATGCTTATGACATGAGATATGAAATAATGATGCAGTGGGTTTCATTACTACTCCAATTTTAAAATCGTAAGTTATTCTAAGCTTTTCCAATCAAGAGTAAACCATCCTAACCCATCTTAGAGGCTTTGGAATATAGTTATCTGAATTATGTTTTTAGTCAGGTGTATGTCTCTTTATATAAACAAACACATTCAACAATTTCGGTGAAACTAAAACTGCTAAGAATTCACTTAAGCGGACTCTTCACCACTTAAGCAGTCAGTGGCAGACAATGTTCTATGTAAACTACACTTTCTCGAACTTGCTTCATATACTTGTTTTTCAAGCTTTAGGTGTTGTATTTCAGTCTTTTGGCTTGAATAAGATTCTGAACTTTTAATATAATTAAAGCTCCTAACACCTTGAAACTCCTAACTTCATCAGGAGTTTTAATATTCCTATGACTCCTAAAGAAACTAGGAGCTTTATATCCAGAATTATTAAGACAGTAAAATTCCTTCAATTATAGGAATTTTACATTAAACAAAATTATCAAATTTAAACAGATTCAAAGTCCTAACAATTTAAATTATTTATTTTATTATTTTTAACATATAAATTATTTCTATAAAAAAATTAAATTAATTAAATATCATTAATATAGCCATTTCAATTTCATTAAGTCGTGTCTTAAGTCTATTCGAGCGCTTTCAATGACAAAAAAAAATATGTGAATTACATCAAAAAATTATGAATTGATCATAATAATTAAGAACTCGACTCAAAAACTCCAAAACACCTAAAAAGGACCCCAAGAAAATCACATTTGAAATATTGAAGATTTTCTTAAACAATTTTTATGATGTTTTTTTGAAAAGTTAATATATTGAATGCATAGGGTTTGTCTGATATAACTTTTATTTAAGAAATATTGAAAATTTTATAGGCAAATTATTTTTTAAAAATGTATACAAAATTTTCTCGGAAAACTTTTCATTTTTTTTTGTGTTAGATCATTTTTGGGGCTAATTTGCTTTGAATTATTATCTAGTTTAATTCTTCATCTGACAAATTTTCAAAACAAATGATGTTGTATTGGCCAATTAAATGTGTTAAATTAAAAATAATAATTATTTATTTAAATATGTTAAAAATTAAAACAGAAATGTTTCAAGAAAATCAAACCGAAGATATGTTTTGGAATTTTTAAAAGAAAATAAGTTCCAAAAAAATATCTTTTTTTTTTCACAAAACACAAATGAATTTAAAAGTGATAGCAATTTATATAACAATGATTAGTCTTTTCAAACATTTTATTGTTCTTGCATTTGAAAATACAAGAAATAAAAAATGAAAATGAAAATTTTAAAAAAACGAAAACAAATTCAAGCATGCCCTACTGTTCCAACTTATTTTTCAAATATATGTTTTCGTAAAGGTGTGTTTTATATGATTTTATGAAACTCATGTAGAACCCTAATAAATTTCTAAAAAAAGATTTATTGGATTCAATTCTTAAATTAATATAAACGTTTGAATATAATTACTCCAATTATTAGATTATTAGGTATTTGATTCCTTACAAGTATATTCATATTAGTTCTCATGATGCCTATCATCCAAACATAACCTGTAATTTTGATTCCACTACTAGTGACGTGCGAGGCGTCAAGGTGGTTAAGAGTAATGCTGGAACAATCCGAAGTGTACATGAACAAGAAAGCAGAAAAATGAACACAAAAGTATAAATTGAAATTGCAAAAATTTAATAAATTTATTACAGTAAAATAGATCAAGGCTTGTGTTTGACACAATCTCCTTTAGACAAAAACGCCATCGCTATGGTGCTTCGAATTTGATAGTGTATGCTTTTCAAAATACAGCAATCTTCGACTTTCAAAAATAACACAACAATTTGGAGGTTCGATGAACCAAAGCTGTAATTGCAATTCTCACTTAAGATTATTGAACAATGTAGCAGTATGCTAGAAGTAGAGTAAGTAGAGAAGGAACGAACTTAAAATTGGGATGTTTAAAATGGGCAGAGGATTTGCCTTTGAATAAATCCAGTAGTGTCTGTTCGGATTGGACCGAACAATCACCAAACTGGTTTGGTCTGGCAGTTAGACCCGCCAATAGACACGAGCCACTTTAAACTCCAATAGCCCATTTTGCAAAAAAATAAGACCCAACCCAAACCCAATACGACTAGTCAAACAAGTAGGGAGCGCATGTGTGTTTTGGGCCAAACTTATCATTAAGTAGGTTTTTTTCCATCCACAAAACTGGGTGCTTCTAAGGAGTCTAAACCCAAACTCAATGTTGGATTATATATGGCATTAAGATCATTCTTTCCAACCAATGTGGAATAGTTTCTATGTTACACAATTCTTCATTTTTAAATAGCACACTTTGGAGTTAATTTCTCATTCGCTCATGAATAATTTTGAACAACACAAAATCTATGATTAAACTACACATATGGATGAATATATTAATATTTGAAATCACCAAAAAAGATTAAATAAATTTCAAATTATCTAATTTCAAAGTTAGCTAAAACTCATGTTCAAGTTTAGTTCAAAACCCATTTTTTTCCCAACAAGTAATTATTTAATAGTTTAAGAGTATCATGTGACATTGCATATATGGTATTTGTATTAATTATATAACAAAAAATGCTCTTAGTAGAAGAATGGTGACCTATCTTGTACTTCGTGTGCATCAATATTTTCATTGTCAAGAATACCATGTAAACGATGTCACACGGTATTTAAAAAGTATATTAAATACTTTTTCGGAAGAAGTGGGGTTGATGGTGATGGGGTGATTTAAATCCTTACTATCTTAGATACCTATTTATATAAGTAATAATGTATCGTGTACAAATATCTTAATGCATAAAATGAATATTCAATGTAAAATTATGTACATTTAAAATCACCCATGGTGATGAGCAACAAGGGTGGGTGGCAACTGTGAATAGGGGAGACAAAATAAGAGCTTGATAGGGTCTCAAACGTGGGATATTAATAGACCTCAATTGCGATTTAAGCCATTAGTCAAACTAAGCCGTTGGTCAACCTAAGCCTTACAGGAATATAGGGCATGTTTGTTTTGAGATAAAAAATTTGGACTAATTTTTTTGTATCTTATGTTTGTTTGTAGTTTGTAGTTTTTTTTGTTGGTATGGAATACTTAACTCCTTATATGAGAGAATGAATTAGGGAAGGAAAGAAAAGATTAACTTAAACAATAATTTTATCCTTTAATCATACTTTTATAATATTTTTATTTTTTTAATTTTTTTTAACTGACATTTTATATATTTATTTGCATTTCTTAAATTGAGCATCTTTAAGATATTTATTAGTATTTTTTGTTTAATTTTTAACTTCGAAAAATTTTTAGTTTATACTTTGTTTAGGTTTTTTGTTCTATTTTTTCACCTAGATCAATTGAGATTTAAGTTATAAATCAACTTTTTTACTTTGCAATTTTATTAATGATTTTTTGTTACTTTTATTTTTTTTGCCTATGAAATTATCTATTTGTTACTAAAAATTTCAAATGAGGAAGATTATTGTAATTTCTAACTCCTTTAAGGACACGAGTGTAATAAAACCCAATTCTCATAATTACCAAAAAAAAAAAAAAAACCCCCAATTCTCAATTGGAGTCAAGAGAGAGGAGAGAGAGAAAAAAATTGAAAATAAAGAAAAGCAACGGTTAATTTTTTATTATAGATTTTACAATGAGTCGACTCCATTTTTAATGTGATTTTTTAAATTATGAATAAATTGATTTTTTTTGTACTTTATTATTTTAATTGTGTAAAATTAATATTTAAATTATATTACATTAAAAATATTTTTAAGCACGAATAATTTGCTAGTACATCAACAAAAAAATAATTATTTGAAAGATAAAAAAAACTTACTAAAAATAAAAATAAACAACATAAAATTTAGATCATTGGCTTATTTTTGTCCTTTTGAATTTTTTTCTAATTTGATCAAAAAATTTATTTTTTCGGTTTGTCTTGATGAGATGAGTCAAAGAATTTTTTTTATTAAAAATAAAATAAATTAATTAAGATAAATAAATAATTATTCAAATGAGGCCTATAAAATAACTTTGTACATGATCTTTATATAAATGGTGGTTGAACGCACATATTTCCCTTCAGTACAAAATATTTGTTCAAATGACTTTTATTTACAAAAATGTTTTATTTGCGCTATTATAAGATAATTATGAATTATTCGTGCTTAAAAACAATTTAAACATAATTTAATTATAAAAGCAATTTTAATTAATGAACAATCTTTTTAATGTTAAGAGTAGGAATGTATTCAAAAAATTAATAATGTTACCGTTAACTTCTAATATCACTAAAAAAATGTACAAAATTAATTATATTTTTCAAACATCATGTATGCATATGTATTAAAAATATATTTTTAATGAAAGATAAAGAATAAAGTTAAATTTAAAGTGAAGTGAAGAAAAAAATTAAAATTTAAATAAAGAGAGCTAGAGAGGAGACAAATAGAGGACAAAAGTGATGCAAATATCAACATCAAATATTTTTATTTGAAACATAAGAGAATTATATATATGTTTTTATTATAATAATTCTTTTTTTAGAAAATAAAGTTATAGGACACTAATAAATTGTCTATAAATATTTACATATATATATTTTTATGGTTTAAGCCGACCACAATTGATTGGAACAGAAATTTAGTTTGGTTTGGTTTGGTATATCTTAATGTTTTAATAATTGTGAAATATTAAGATATTGTTAGGAATTTTGGCCTTAGTCTAAATTCGTTTTTCTATTTAGCAAATTTGTAACAAATTATCATTTAAAATAGTTATATTTTATTCTGTGATATTTGATACTTGACCTGTTAGAAGTATGCATGTGTATTGCAGCGAATTAAGAATCGAAGCCAAAACGACACAAAGCTGCAAAAGGATACAAACCGCTTGAGAAGCTGCTCGAGCGACGGATTGAGCGGTTTTAAAGAGCTCTCAATTTCTCACTTCTCTACAACAGGTGCTGCATAATAGGCATCATCGCTCTTGCAGTGAAAAGACCGCTCAAGCGGTCCTCAGCGAGACTTTTTTAAAAAAAACGCGTCTACAACTAAGTTTTCGCATGGGGTTATAAATATATGACGGCTAGGGTTTCTAAATGGTGTCTCCTTAGTTCATATCAAACCCTACCCACCAAGGAGCTCTGTCAAGTTGACAAACAAAGCTTTAAAGCCTGTCAACAAGTTTTAATGATCATTTAGCTTCCTCACAATCAAGTCTATCATCGAGGATTCAAGCCTTCAGTGATCTGTTCATGTTCGTAGAGTCGCTTAAGAGGGTTCTCAAGTGTTTGAAGTCTGGTGGAGAATTCTATAAGCAGTTGAAGTCCAGTGATGGGTTCCAGCGGCGATTAAGCACAAGAGTTAGTGTACATAGATTCAATAAGAGTAGACTTGCAAAAATTTGGTTGAGGATTTAACGTCGATTTTGTATTATTCTTTTGTAACCAACGATATAGCGTTTGATTTTCTAGATCCGGAGTGGTCTCGTAGTTTTTACTCGGTTTGAGAATTTTCACGTAAAAAATCGCCATCTCGTGTGTAATTGTGATTACTTTACGTTATTACTTGTGTGATTGGTTAGTTTTGCCTTTTGCGGCATTTAGCTTTTTTGATTAAATCGATTAGTGCAAATAAATCTGCAAACGGGATTTTTCAATTGGAATCAAAGCAGGTCACATTTTTTTAAAAAAAAAATTCTTTTTTAGGTGTGATCCATTGACTGATTTGCAATAAATGAATTTTCTTAAAGAAGGTGTTTCGACCGGTTAACCACCCCTTCTTGACGGTCATAATTACCTATTTTGAAAAGTAAGAATGAGAAATTTTTTAAAATATATTGACGAACGTGTTTAGCTTTCTGTTGTTGAGAGATACAAGCCACCCACTATTGTTGTTGATGAAAAAATTGTCCCTAAGTCCGTGGCTAGATGGGACAGAATTAATTTTGAGGATGCAGACTGGAACAGTAAAGCCATTAATGCTATTTTTAGTGGAGTCACAAGATGAGTTTCGTAAAATTAGTACGTGTGATTTGGCGAATGATGTATGGAATATTTTTCAAATCACTCACGAAGAGACTGATACCGTAAAAATTTCAAAATTTTAACGTTTCACAATTAATTTTGAAACTTTACGTATGAAAGACTATAAAAGTTCTGACAATTTTCATGCAAATTTAAGTGATATTGTGAATGCTTCATTTAATCTTGGTAAAAAAAATTTAATTCTAAAATTGTTCAGAAAATACTTCGATTCTTATCCGAACATTTCCAACTAGAAGTCACAGTTATAGAGGAAAATGTAAAGACATATAGATTCTATTTTTGTTGAAAGTTTAGTTGGAAACTTTCAAACTTATGAGCTAAATTTTTAAAATAAAAAGGCTTCAAAAATTTTGGCATTTTCTACAGCTAAAGATTTTGCTAATGACTCGGATGATAATTTAAACCCTAAGATGATGACTATCTTTGTGAAAAAGTTAAAAAAAATTCAAAAAATAATTAAAATTAAAATCATGAGAAAAAATCACAAAAGAGGCATGAGAAGGATAAAGTCAAAAATATGTTCAATTTTATTAAAAAATTGTCGAAATGCTAAATTTCTGAAATCCAATGTTATGAATACAAATGATATGGATATATGGTTAAAGAATACCTGAACTTTCTTAGAAAGAAATAGAAGGGATTCACAGTCACTTGAGATGATGAAAGTGAACCTAACACGAGTGATGAGAAAAATCTGATTATGATGATGGTGACATTGTAACTTTTGTTGCTTCTGTTCAGGAGGAATCTAGTGAGGTTGAAAATAAAAATTCTATAAATGATTCTAATAATAAAATAGAAGAAGGTGAAGAGGTTGGTGACACGGAGAATAGTGAAGTTCTGCAACAAGCATACGACAAGCTTTATCATGAGAGTTATTTATTGACCAAACAAAATTGTAAATTGGTTAATAAATTCAAACAGTGCCTAAGGGAAAGAGGTAGTGTCAAACTTGAGTTAACTGGAACTCAAGTCCTAGTTGTGAAATTAAAATTAGACAGAAAAATTTTGTGTGAAAAACTTGCAAAATGTGAAGAAAAAAAAAAGAAGAAGAAGAAAGAAACGACTTGTCTGAATTGTCTCAAACTAAACAAATCAGGATTGAATTTCTTGAAAAAGAGTTACATGCTTGTATTGAGTTAAAAACTGATTTTGAATTCAAATTGATTAAATTTGCAAAAGATCTGTTAAATACTCAATTTACTTTTAAGAAACTAAATGCAGGTGCTAAGGTTTTGGATGACATACTTGGGGTATAGAAGGCTGTGACAGATAAGATGAACTAGGTTTTGCCGGTACTTCTTCAAGAAAGTCGACAAAAGGAAAAGAAAAAGACAGTCAACCAACTCAAGGTAAATCCGCGCTAAGGTTTGTGAAAGCAGAAACAGCCAATGTAATGAGCTAAAAAAGAACAGCTACTGGTACTTCAGCAAAAATCAATGGAAAGTGGGAATATCATACGGTTAAATTCACCATTTTACATGGTGAGGTAAGAAATGCTAAATTTGTTCCTACTTGTTATTATTGTGGTATTGCTGGTATATATGTCCATACTGCATGAATTTAAATAGAAATAAATTTTTTGTGTTGAATTGTCAACATTGTGGTAGAAAGGAACACATCAGATCTCACTGTACTAAATTATTTGACCAAAATAAATTCAGATTTGATATACCACATCAACTTAGAAAGATTTAGACTTCTACCCCAAAATCTATACCTTTGAAAATTAAGAAAATTTGGATAAAAAGAGCGATCTAGACAGCTTTTTAGCTAATCGTAGTCCCTAATTTATTTTGGGTTTTGTTTTTCTTTAGTTTGGTTGTTTGAGTTCTAAAAATAAAAAAGAAAGAAAAATTGTGAGGGAATATTCTGTATACCACTTGAAATTTCATAATTTAGACTTTGAGATTAATTATTGCATTGATTTTTGGGTAATCTAATTCATAGTGAATAGAACGCTTTCAGAGATGAGTCTATTCTGTACATCACTTGAACATTTATAGATGTAGAGATCTTCCGAACTTGGGTTTAAATTTTTCTATGGATTTTTTTTATTTTTCAATCTTCTAAAGTTTTCACAAAATGACCATATAGTGGCGACCCACTTGAACTGAATGTTTAAACTTCCTTCTTCTTTTGTTTCTATATGTTTGGCTTAAGAAAATGGCTACCTATGCGAACCTTACTTTTTTATTCGTATTAGTATGAAAGCCACCTATGAAATCATGAAAGAAAATAGAAAAAGAAAAAGAAAAGAGAAAAGAGAAAGAAATTTTTTTTACAGTCTCTAGTTGAGGGGGAGTTAGCGTATAAAGTGAATTAAGTCAAAACTGATTTGATTTTGTGACATTCTTAATTTCTAATAAATAGATATGACTCAACCATATAGCTTCCATATAAGATTTGATCTTGAAGTCTAGAGATATTTCAAGTTACACATACAGTGATTTATATAGAATCTATTATGATTGCGTTCGTTTGTATATGAATATATGGTATCTTAGATTCTGTGTGTGGTTTTGATCAATTTAAGTAAACTTTGTAGTTTTAAGTGAATGAAAATATGCATGGGTCTAGTACTTATTCTTTACTCTTGTTTCGTACACAAAAAGATTTTTTTATTTTTTTTGTTTTTATTGGTTAATTCGTGACAAAAAAGGAGAGATAATAGAGTATTGATTAAGGGGAGTAATTTTTTTTTGTGTGAGAATTGATTAAGAAGGAGTAATTTTTTTTTGTGTTCTTAGTTCTATGTCATGTCATTTTTTTGTTGTTTTTGTTGTCGTTTGTATATTTAGTTTTTGCATTGGTTAAATTGTTGTATAATTTGGCTTGGTGGGTTTTGTCACAAAATTGTCAAAGGGGGAGATTGTTAGGAAGTTTAGCTTTGGTTTAAATTCGTTTTTTTATTTGGCAAATCTATGACAAATTGTTATTTAAAATATTTATATTTTATTTTGTGATATTTGACACTTGATTTGTTGGAAGTATGTCTGTGCATTGCAGTGAATCAAGAATCGAAGCCAAAATAACACAAAGCTACAAAAGGAAATAGACCGCTCGATAGACCGCTCGAGCGGTGGATCGAGCGGTCTTGAAGAGCTCTCCGTTTCTCACATCTCTGCAATATGTGCTGCATAATAGACATCACCACTCGAGCGGTTCTCGGCGAGACAGTTTTAAAAAAGTGCGTCTACAGCTAGGTTTTCGCATGAGATTATAAATATATGATGGCCAGGGTTTCTAAATGGTGTCTCCTTAGTTCATATTAAGCCCTAGCCACCAAGAAGTTCTTTCAAGTTAACAAACAAAACTTCAAAGCCTGTTAACAAGTCTTAATGATCACTTAACTTTCGCACAATCAAATCTATTATCAAGGATTCAAACTTTCAACAATCTGTACGTGCTCGTGGGGTCACTTGAGGGGATTCTCAATTGTTTGAAGTCTGGTGGAAGATTCCGTCAGCAGTTGAAATCTGGTGGTGGGTTCCAGCGGTAGTTAAGCACATAAGTTGGTGTACGTGAATTCGATAAGAGTAAGCTTTTAAACATTTGGTTGAAGATTCAACGTCAGTTTGTAAGATTCTCTTGTGACCAACGATATTATAATACTTGATTTTCTAGACCTAGAGTGGTCTCGTAATTTTTATCCAATTCGAGATTTTTCACGTAAAAATCGTAGTATCGTGTATGATTATAATTACTTTACGTTTTTGCTTGTGCGATTGGTTAATTTTGCCTTTTTCGGCGTTTAGTTTTTTTGTTTAAATTAATTAGTGCAAATTAATTTACAAACGAAAATTTTCAGATATAATTATTGCAAAACTACAAGTAATCAACTCGTGCTATGCACGAGATAAGAATATAATAAATAGTAAATATGTTATTTTGGTATTTGATAAAATTTAAATAAATAAAAACTATTTAATAAAATAGTAAAATTTAATTGAATTAAACATGAAAAACAATCTTTTTAAAAATAATTATTTAAATAAAATATATATAAAATGATTATAAAATAACTAAAAAATACCATTAAACGTAGTTTTTAACTTTGCTACCATAATTAAAAAATTACCATATATAATTGCTCTATGTGCTCAACCTCCACAGTCAAAAATTAAATAATAGGAGAGATAAACAATATCTCCAAACAAAATGAAAAATATAAATCACATAGGAAAGAGGTCCATTTAACTTTTACTTTTCTATGCTAAGTCAAAAGTTTGTAAACATTTAAAAAAGAAAAAAGAAAGCAAAGATGCTTATATTTCTTGATTAAGCATACGTATAAAATGATCATTTTTATTTTAACCTATGTTATGTAGTTAAAATAAGTTAATAAATTAAAATTATAATTTATAATTAAAAAATTAACTAAATAATTAATCTAGATTTTTCTAGATTTATAAATAGAAGAAGTAACATACATATTTAAGGAAATATATAAAAAGTAAATTTGGAAAATCAATAATTTAAATATAATTATAGCACGGATGGCATATATTGTAATTACAGGTAGAGTTCCCTCAAGCCTTCTCAACCTCGTACTTTTAAGATTTATTTTGTACAGTTAGGTAGGTTTATAATAATGATTCTACTCATTTATTTTACCGACATTAAAACAATATATACAAGTAAAAAATTTAATATAATTATATATCAATAAATAAATAAATAAATTACATTTTATTTTATAAAATTTATATTTTGAGCAATCAATTATTTCACAGGCATCGCAAAAATTATATATACAAAAACTTAATTTAATTGAACTCAATAAATAAATAAACAACTCACATTTTATTTTATAAAATTGACAACTTAAGCTTAATATAAATTATTAAATTTACAAGATAAAATATTATTTATTCTTCTAGCTATTAATATTCGATAAAATTAAATTTTAACATAAATAATATTCTCAACCAAATTTAAGTTTAAAACAATAATTTTTAGTACGACACGTTAACACGACTCGATCACTATACAAAATTAGAAAGTTAAGATTGACAATTTTTTGAGATGAAGTTAAAAATGACACGAACGGATAACGTGTTTATTAAACATGTTGTTTTAGTGTTAAATCCGTAGAATTCAAAAATAACATATCTAATTCATTTATTTTTCTATAAACTTTTTTTTATCAACTGTTTGTATTTTGGAGTTCTTTATGCATAAATTAATATTGTTTATCTATTGAACTATTTAAAAACTTTTTGCAAATTATTTAGAATTTTTATTTATTATAATTTATATGATTTTATTATTAAAATATGTATAGAATTGAAAAAGTAAATATGCTATTAAATAAGTTGTTAAACATGTTAATAAATAGGTTAATTCATTTATAAGCAAATAGTGTTAATGTTAGAATAAATAACTTAACTTTTGTTTGGCAATATGATTTTAAGCTAATTTTTTAACTTTAAGCTACCTTAAGCTAAAAAACTTAAAAGTTCATCTAGTTGAAGAAATAGTGACTTTTAAGTTACTAAAAAAGTTAAATAAGTTCAATGTAAAATTTTATGGTTACCCTTCAGCCTAAATAAGTTGGGTATGTTTGTTTGGTTAGAATTTGTATAATTTTATATGTAAAAGAGTAAATTTAAAAATTATTATGAGAAAAGTCAAAAAATTTAAAAACAAATAGACTAAAAATTATGGGTTGAAAAACGAAATTTTTTAACTTTTTAAATTTTAATCTAAAAATAAAAAAAAATCAGTTAAAAATTAAAAAGTCAAATTTAAATAGACTTAAAATCAATAATCAAACAAAAATTTAATATTAAAATAAATATCACGTTTATAGTGGTCAGGGTTGAACTGTTTTTTAAACGAACACGATATGTGTGACACCAATACGTAACGACAAGACAGTACGATTGCCAGCCCATCTCTAACCCACAAAATGAAGTCATTTTTAGAGATTTAAGTTGAAGGCTAGAAATGAAATTCGCGTGCTGCGTAGAATTGCGTGAATTGTCGCTCATCTCTTTGTAGTCGAAGCTTCCGATTCACACAGTTTTTCTGGGTTCATGGAACAGCCACTGCTCAAACAAGGTCAGCTAAACTCTTACCGACGATACGAATGTTTATTTGCTTATACATCTCGATGCATACGCACAATTTATAATTTTATATTCTGATTCTTTCATGTTTGGGTTGAGTTCTGACCACATTTACGTATAATACTTAATTTTTTTAGTGCAATCCGCTAATTTTGACATGTGGTGTTCCTTATTGCTCCTTTCTAGTTGAAAATTCGCTAATTTTGGAGCAACTGTACTCTATGTTTTGTGTTTAGTTTTCGGGAAAAACCCTTAGTGTATGTGTGTTTGGTTTAGTGAAATGATTTTGTATAGGACAATTGCTTGGTTCAATAGAATGATTTTGTTTGGAATGAAATGACAATTTCTTGGTATTTGAGTTGGAATTTTGATTCCATTAAATGAAGGAATAATCACTACTTTGTTTGGTTCAATAGAATTATTTTGTATAGGAATGAAACGAAAATTTCTTGGTATTTGAGTTGGAATTTTGGTTCCATTAAATGATGGAACAATGACTACTTTTTTTGGTTCAATAGAATGATTTTGTATGGGAATGAAATGACAATTTCTTGGTATTTGTGTTGGGATTTTTATTATATTAAATGAAGGAATATTGACTTCTTTTTTAATTAACAATCCATCATTTTGGTCAACCAAACATTAGAATGGATCTTTCTACAAAAGTATCATTACATTCCACTGGTCATTCCAATAAATCAAACATAGTCTAAGAGGGTTTTGGGGCACTAGATTTAGTTATATATATACATACGCACATATAAGGTCATCTCCAACCCTTCATCTTTCATCTCATCAAATTTGAGAGAAAATTTTGGTCAAAAGCTTTATTTGATACTGCACACTCTAATAGTGATAAGCAAGTCTTTCGTAAAATCTTTAAAAAATTTTGAACTTATCCTCAAAATCCCATTTAAACTATTTTTGATGAAAAAAATTGAAAACTCCAATCCTTTATCTTTTAAACATTTCACTAAATCTTCCTAATTTCCAACCTGTTTGGGCCATATCTGGGAAATTTTATTTGACGCCAAGGAATAAAAAAGAGTTTTGAAGATTTCTAGGAAAAAGGAAAGCGGTTGCCAGTTTGGGATAAAAGTGAGGAGAGAAAAAAAAAAGGAGTTATTGACTGGGAGTAAAATGAGTGAGCATGGACTAAAAAATAGGAAAATAATTATGAAATAGGACACATGACAATTGCTGGAAGAATTAGTTATTGTTTGCTATGCAAGTTAGAGAAAGAAAGGTGAGTGGTTGCTAGTTAAAGGGAACATGTGACATCCGTCACTCTAAGAAAGAGTCAAAGTATGAAAGTTGGCTAATAGCTGTTAGTAGAGGAAGAGGTGGAGACAATTGGGGACAACAGTAATTTCGTTGGTCTATAAATTGAGCATGGAAGTAAAGAAGAACATACACATCTCCAACATATCAAAGCCCCGAGCTTATTTTCTGTCCTTATCTTGTATTTCCATATCTGTCATTTAGTCCTTAGCTCAGATTTACGTATTTAGCTTTATTTCATTTCAAATTCAGACTCAAGTCTAATTTTATTCTTGGTTAAGCTCAAGATTAGTTGTTGTTAATGTTTGTTCAATTTAGTCTCAGTGAAATTCCATATTCAATATCTTTGTTCGTTCTGCAAATTTCATTCATATTAATCTCAAAAACACTTAGAAATTGTTTGAAGTCCTCTTCATTAAGGCGAAATCCAAACCAGTGGCTTTATTGCTTCGAGCTACACGCAATTCGGTCTAGTTAGAAGTCAAGTCCTGCGCAATCCGAATACTATTGGACACATTTGTCCTGGCACGCCCGCAATTTATTATTAAATCTTGAACATATTTTAGCGCGAATGCCAACACAACTTTATCCCAAAAGATTCTCTCACTAAATTTGGTGAAAAGCTTGCCTTTTCCTTGAATTGATGAAGAACTAAATTTTTTCTTGATTTGGTATAGGTTTGATGAAAGGGTTGGAGCTCAATTTTGATCCATTTTCATTAAATTTGAATTTGATGAAAAAAAAAAAGTTGAAAGTGTTGGAGATGCGTTAACACTATTTTTGTATGTTTTCAACCATATTTGTACAAAATGCACTTGGAAACATGAATGTTAAATTTAGAAAAATTGGGTACTAAAAAGTACATTGAAAGGTGTAGTGAGAAATAGTATAGAGATCCACTGAAGTGATGTTGGGGCTTGGGAAGTGTTGAGCCTGATGTAATTAGGACTATCTACTTAGTGGAAAGCTGAAAAATGGACATAGTGCAATAGAAAGGTAGAATTGGGAGATTGGGAGACTTTTTATGATTTTTTTTGTATTTATTTTTTTAGATAAATGTAATATAATCTGTGAATTACGAAATTTTGTGAAATTAATATGGGTTTTCCTAGCTTGTTGATCAACTAATTCTAGTGATTTGGGAAAAATGCCACTTGTGGTGAAAGTCAGGAACTATCTGGAATTGAATTGTTTATTTGTTTTAGCTTCTTGTGTGTATTGTTTTTGCAGAATAGTGTCCTATTTGATGGAGAGTTCTGGATCTGTGGGTATGTGCGTGAAGTGTGAACCTATTCTGGATCTTTGTAATTTCTCTTTTAGGGTAAAAATTACGCCCTGGTAAAATCACTTTCAGTTTATTTCTTTCACACATTCAACTATGGTGGTCATATTGCCAACTTTCTAAGGTCAGCTTAACATTTTGATTCTCTAAAATTGAAGATTGTGTTATTCACACAGTTGTCAAATCGAGCAATCGAGTCGTGAATGCAAGTTGTATCTCCGTCTTTGAATTCATGGATATATGGCAGAAAGATGTAGTAGCCATGCCCCAGCCAATATGTTCACTAGGGAGCGATTTCTTTAAAATCCCATTTTATTGTTGGGTTCTTTGGAGTTTCCTGTTCATTGCCATGTTGATTTTTTCCCTTTTCTATGAAATTTTGGATTTTCTTGCTTCAAAGTCTAGTTTGCATCTGTCGCATAACCCGTGCCTCCCCCTATTTGAGTAAGGCTGAAAAGAATTGACAGAATTTTGTTACGTCCCAACGATGGGGGATTGGGTCAATCTTGACCGATCTTGGTCAGTTCCCAAATGCAACTATGGGTAACCATCGCTAGTTTCGCTAGAGGTTTCTAAAAATGCATATCACTAAACATCGTGATTTAGTCACTAATCTGTCGTTATATTGTCTTACACCACTAGAAGCGGCAATCATATGCATAATGGGATGCGTCAAACTTGTGTCAAGCGGAGGCAGAATCAAAACATTGTTTGACAAGGGCCGAGATATTCACATGGAGAAAAAAATTAATTAGTCATTGTTTAAACTACCATTTTAGGTCATTGTAGTGATTGACATAATTGATATAATAAATAAAATTTTATTTTTAACGCTTATTATCAGAAGAATGCATAGAAATAGCATGTATGTCTCTTATATAATAAAGAGAACTGTTAGCCCAAGGGTTTTTTTAATTTGATTTTGATAATTTTCATAATTCTTTTTCTAAGAATAAATGGTTTTAAATGGATAATATTTTATATTTTCAAAATGAAAGTGTTAACGCATTTTGAATAATCAAAGTTGACACCTTAACCAAAAAGAAATTACTTTTATCTCAAAAAATTTAAACACTTAAGAATTCTTTAATTAGAATTTTTTGTGTTGATCTTAATTGAAAATTAAGTAAACATTTAAGACAAAGTATACTTTGACACCCTAACTGTTTTTCAAGTTGATCTTCAAGTACCAAAAAGTTAATGTTAACACAAACTAGTTTTGTGTCAACATAAAAAGTGCCGAAGTGCCCAGGACTTATTTTGAGTCGACACAAATCAATTTTGTGTCGACACAAAAGTGATCCTCACTTTTGGTTTCCGAAAGTTTGGGTCGA